>PVIR01002978.1:49108-94706 GCA_004026965.1 Petromus typicus | reverse complement strand
CAAAGTGGATAAGAGACCTAAATATTAAAACAGACACTCTAAACCTACTGCAAAACAGGTTAGGTAAAACTCTTGAAGACATTGGCTTAGGGAAAGACTTCATGAACAAAACTTCTATAGCACAGGAATTGGCTGAGAAAATCAACAAATGGGACCTCATTCTTTTAAAAAGCTTCTGCACAGCAAAGGAAACCACCAAAAGTGCAAAAAGGCAACCAACAATGTAGGAAAAAATCTTTACCAGCTGTTCCTCAGACAAAGGGCTACTATCTAGAATATATAAAGAGCTTAAAAAAATCAGCTAACCCAAATTTAATGGCCCAATTCAAAAATGGGCATCTGAAATGAACAGATATTTTTCAGAGGAAGAAGTAAGAGCAGCTAAGAAGCATATGAAGAAATGCTCAACATCATTAGTCATTCGAGAGATGCAGATAAAAAAACATTGAGATTTCATCTCACTCCACATAGAATGGCTGCCATTTCAGAATCAGGCAACGGCAAATGTTGGCGAGGCTGCGGAGAAGAAGGAACCCTTCTCCACTGTTGGTGGGACTGTAGACTCGTACAACCCCTGTGGAGATCAGTTTGGAGGATCCTCAAAATCTAGGATTGGAGGTCCAATTTGACCGAGCCATTGCCCTGCTAGGTATATGCACAAAAGAATTAAAAGACTCATATCACAGTGACATATGTGCACCCATGTTTATAACAGCCCAATTTGTGATTGCTACATCTTGGAAACAACCCAAGTGTCCATCAACTGAGGACTGGATAAAAAAGGTTCTTCTGGTTCTTCTACAGAATGGAGTATTACTCTGCTATAAAAAAATGATAAGTTTGAATCATTTCTACTTAAATGGACATACCTTGAGGATATCCTCATAAGTGAAATAAATAGGGCACAGATAGGTACACATCACATTTTTTCTCTGGTATGAGAAAATAAAGGTGTAAATGAGTCCTAGAATTGTATGTTATATATTGTGAAATAGAAAATGTTCAGTGTAAAATAGGGAGAAGGGGGAAAAATGATGAGATTGTAACAAAAAAGTAAGGAAACAAATTTTATGTATATGGTGGGGGCGGAAGGGAGGGTAGGGCTATAGGAAAAAATGAGAATTAAGTTGTGTCTTATACTGGTACAAATCCCCATTATGGAGTGCAATCGTGATGCATTTATGTAATGTACCAATTACATTCCAAGTGTACCAATGTACCAAGATTAAAAAATTTAAAAAAATTTAATGTCGAGTGACATTTCATTGATATTTTCTTGCACAGCAGTTGGTTGGGATTTTCATATACCTCAAGGACCTGAGAATCCTGTATCCCCAGAACACAATTTTAGAAGCCCACTGACTCATTCTGTCTGTCCATTCCTGTATTTAGGGTTTTCAGATCTCCTTTCTTTTTAAAAATGCAGCATTACTCTGGTGGTTGCATCCAAGTGCACCCTGCACACGTTAGCTTTATTACCCTAACCTGCCATTCGTGCTGATTACGATGAAATTTCTGCCTGCGCAGAACATCTGGAAGGGATGACAGCTGAGTTCTAGTTTCTAATCCCTCTATCTGCAGTAGGATATAGAACTTTTTTGAATTTACATAAATTAAAACCATCTTTTGCAATTAAAAATATATTTTTGTTTTGTTTTATATTGTTTTGGTTTTTAGATCATCTGAAGAACTCAAGGTCCTTGCAGTTTCTCTCCTTTAGTCTTGCCATTGATTCTTATTGTTGTGTACCTTCTAAGCAATAATAGAAATTTGTGTTTTTGCAACTTTCAGGATCATCTAAGTTGCATTTCCCATTTTCTTTCACCTTGGATTTCTTGTGATGTCAGACAAAGGTCAAGAATGTAAAATCATGGTAAAGGATGAACAGGAAGAATCTCTAAATAGAAAGAATAATGCTTCTGCTCTGAAAATAGTAGGAATGTATCTGCTGGGTATTAGAGGCTGAAATGCTCTTTGGTTTTGCATCTGAAAATTTTATATATACCCCTTGACCTCTGTTTATAGTGTTAGGACCATATAATCTTAAGCTTGGGAAAGTAGAAAGAGTACTATTGAAGGTTATCTAATATAAATGACTTTCTAATGCATGAATTATCTTTCCAATATCACCAGCAAAGCGGAAAATTAATTTTCTGAATACCTCTGTATATAGATCATTTACTCCTAAAACCATCTGTTTCTTTTTGAGATTAGAAGAATCCGACACTTTATTATACTAGTATTCCTCCTTTACAACTTCATCTTGTTATGAAGTTTATATTTAGTGAGTGCTTGGTTGATTCCAGACACTATTCTGCACAATACTAGTATTCAAACTACCCTATCATAATAGCTCATGTTAAATACTTGATTTAACTCATGAGAAAATCAAGCCATAGAAAGCTTAAGAAGCCTATAATGGTGATACAGCTGGAAGAAAGTAATGAAAAAATTGAAATTCCTATGCAGGAAAAAATATTTTTAGTCTTGTATGTTTAATTAACCCTACTATACTATTAAGGTTTGCAAGACTTCTTCTTTTTAGTTTTTTGAGACAGGGTCTTGTTTTGTAGTTCAGGCTAGCTCTGAACTCACTACGTAGCCTAGGCTAGCCTCAAACTCCCAGCAATCCTCCTGCCTCTGCCTCCCAAGTGCTAGAATTATAGCATGAGTCACCACACCTGGCATTGTGGTATGTGGTATTGGAAACTGAACTCAGGACCTTGCACTTGACAGCCAGGCACTGGCACCACTGAGCCAAATCCCTGGCTCAAGACTTCTTGAAGAAATATAAAATTAAATATTTTAGTTACAAAGTTCTATAAATCACTGGTAGATGACATGAGAGGTAGAATTAAGTCAGAGGAGGATATTTGAATTTCTTGTTCATGTGTCATTCAAAAGTGCCTACTAAGAGATGACACTCTTGCAAATGTTGCAGAATAGTGAACAAGACATGATACCTGCGTTCTTATGGACCTTAGAGGAAACATTTGTGTGCAGAGAGTGAGCAAAGTGTACAGCTAATGAATAAAGTCACAGATAATTATCAGAAGACAATAAAGCAGGGTGGTTTGATTTTACCTCTTGAGTAATGCTACTTTTAATAGGAAAGTCTTTCTGAGGAGATAACATTTGAACTGAGAATCAATATTTATTTTAATTCATTATTGTTAAGACAGAACAGTTTTCCAAGGAGTGAAAAATTTTAGAATCAAAATCTTCCTAAAGAATAAATACAAAGAATTTTCCCTAAGTAACTTCTTTTGTTTCAAATCAAGTAAACAGTTGAGTTTGAGTCATCTTAGTTAAAATAAATTTTATTGAGGGCCAGGGATTTAGCTCAGTGGTTCTGGCACCTGTCTTGCAAGTGCAAGGACCCGGGTTTGATCCCTGGTAACCAGATACCTATACTGGGTGTGGAGACTCATGCCCAGCAGCAACCAGTACCACATAACCACAGTGCCGGGCATGGTGGCTCATGCCTGTAATCTCAGCACTCGGGAGGCAGAGGCAGGAGGATTGATGTGATATGAGGTGGAGGCTGAGCTCAGGGCCAGCCTGAACTACAAAGCGAGACCCTGCCTCAAATAAATAAATAAATAAATAAATAAATAAATAAATAAATAAATAAATAAATTTTATTGATATTCTAGTACAAGAGAGACGTTTGTCTCATTTACTTTTATGGCTGTCTTACGATCTGATGACTTCTTGTTCTTAGCAAATCATGTCTAATCTGTGCATCTTTACTGGTATGAAGTATCTGATGGTTTCTGATGGTTTCCAGTGGCCATCCTGTGTACTCGAAAGTCCAAGCACACTTAATTTTCTCCTACCTTTCTTCTAATTAAACATCACCTCCATCTTTTATTGGATTGTCAATGAGATGGATCAAATCTCTGGTTCCCATGACCTGATCTCTAGTTTCTCATTCTAAACAAGTCTTCATTTCATGGTTTCTGAGATTGAGGGTAACAATAGTAGCTGTAAATTTAAAAATTCAAGCTTTGTTCTGTAGGGGAGAACAATTAGGACAATGGCAAGAAAGCAAGCAATTGTCAAGTAATAGAGAATGTCAGAAAATTGGAAAAGTCAGCAAAGGATACTGTCAATGAACTTTCTGCCTGGAAGATTCCTTCTTTCATAGTTGGATGGTTAAAACAGAAAACAAACAAACCAAAACTCTGCTGATCTTTGAGGAGAGAGCTACAACAGCTGCCATTTTATCCTTTCAAGATTTGTCTGCAATCTATTTCTTTACCAACTCACCCCGCAATTCTTCATAAGTAGCTATGGCCTAGGTATAGCTCTCGATTACAAAGCCCCTGGTGCTTTTTGACATATGCTTGCTTACATACATGTCTAGGTTTCTCTGAGCTCCTTAAGTCAGAGACCAACAGGTATGCTATCTTCTTATTTATGATTTTCTTAATTAAGGTGAAATTCATATACCATAAAATGAAGCAGTTTAAAATGAACGATTTAGTGATGTTTTGTACATTTCTAATATATGAAACCAGCACTTCTGTTTAGCTCCAAAATATTCTTCCATCTCCAGAAATAAACCTGTTTTGTAGTTGTGCCCTATTCTGTCCTCTAGTTTCTGGCCCCCACTTCTTGTTATATCTGAATCCTTGGCATCTTGTACAATGCCTCGTTCAGAATAAGTGCTCAGTATGTTTATTGAAGTAATGAGTATTTTAACATATTTTTGTTTGTATGTATGTATGTATGTATGTATGTATGTATGTATGTATGTATGTATGTATTTGAGACCAGGTCTTGCTTTTGTAGTTCAGGGTTGCCCTGAGCTCAGCCTTGAACTCACAGCAATCCTCCTGCCTCTGCCTCCCAAGTGCTGGGATGACAGGTGTGAGCCACCATGCCTGGCACTCTGGTATGTGGTTCTGATTGTTTGTGTGCATGAGTCTCCACACCCTGCATTGTTATATGTGGTTACTGGAAGCTCATACCCTTGCCCTTGCTCTTGCAAGGCAGGTACCGGAAACACAAGGCTAATCCCCAGGCCCTTTGTAATATTTTCTTAACATTTCTTCTTGGTTTTTTTTGTTTTTTAACTGAAAACAAATTTTTTGGTTCGTAATTTTTTGTCGTGAGTTTTCTGTTAGGCCATAGAATCACAATATTTGAGTATAATGTAAAGTATAATTATTCTCTTTGCTTGTTTTTAAAAATATATTACAGTATATTTCTAGGATGTGCTTTTATGAATCCTGTACTGCCAGTCACTTACTCCCCAATGACAGTTAAGGTGTCACCCTGTTGTGCGGGTCCACTTTCCTGAGGGAACTTGAAGTAAAATTTCACATGGCCAGGCAACCATGTTATTGATTGAGGAGAAGCGCACCTGAGAATTCGTGAAATTATTAAGCGGACCATGTTTTATTCTTCCGATGACAGTCCTTGCTGTGCTGTTTTGAGTCAGTGGAATTGACAGTAGGTTATTGGTAGCCACTGTATAAAATCATCTTATGAGAGGATCCTCTGGAGAAGAGTTTTAGGATTGAAGGCTCAGTAGGAAAACAAAGGTACTGCACATCTGAGGAATGGTTTAATAAAGCAGATTTGAGGCGACCGGAAAGTATCACTAGAATGCTGCCCAGTGGGATCTGCTGTGCCACCTGCCTCTCCCCAGAGTGTAGCTGGAACAGGACTGGGAGCTAAGAAAACTGTATGGGTTTCTGACCATTGCTTCATTTGTCTCATGAAAACTTCTGCTTTTGGCAAACTTTTGTCTTATTTTGCTTTCTCTTTGAAAGAGGTTCTGAGATTTACTGTGTCAGGCAGAGTCAACTTCCTAACAGTTCTCCTCCAAGCCCTATTGAGTGAGGCTTGTGCAGACCTTGACCTCTTCCTGGTGCTCAAAACAGATTTTAAATTCAGTCTTAGGTGAGCTTTAGTCCAATAAACAATTTTCTGCAATAAACTCCAAAGTTACCTTTGGGCCTTTTTTATGTGTCATTTCTTCTGAAGTCTGTTGCTCAGTATGTCTGTTGCTTCCCTTTTAGCCAAAGAGACTTCGCTTCAGTCTCCTGGGTCCCATCTATGTTGTTTATTTTCCAATACCATTTTCTTAGTCTTGTCTCTGTCTCAGATGCCACTTTGATAAAACTTTTGTGAAGAAAGCAAATTAAACATACAGCTTTAGTCCATTTCTCTTTCCATCGCTTTCCAATATGATGTACAGGGCCTGAAGCAGGTGCCAGCATAGTGCCGTTTTGAGTCTGTCAATACAGACGCAGGTCATGGCAGGAATACGCTGCAAGATCTCAATCCTCTACACCCAGTGTCTCTGCAGTGAGACTCCATATAAACATCTGTGCGGGAGTTCTCAAGGGACAGTCCCGTACCATGATCAAATGTGTTGTAGGACACTAATGGTTTCTCTTTATTGATCACTTGAGCATGACAGGTATTTGTATATCTCCAATGCCCTGACTAGGATTAAAGTTGAAAGCAAAAGTGTATGTTTCAGTCAGCAGTGGGAGTTTCAGAACACTGAGTATTCCTCTTGCTCTCATAATTTCAGTTTATAGCCAATTGCAAATATTAAACACTTTTTGAATAGTATGTATGATGCACCCATTAAGTCATCTTTGTTAATGTCTTCTAAGCATTGATTTTAATCCAAAACATTAATTTTAGTAGAAATTAATGTGCACTTAAGGTCAGTTAATTGTGTGGGTACGTGTCTTCCAGTGCTCTGTCTGAAAAAACCCTTCCCTTTGTACAACCTGCTAACAATACTGTGGATTCACTATTTAGGTGGTGAAAGCTGTGTGGTGCTTCACTTTCTTAACTGTCATCTTCATAACCCGTAAGGATCTCTGCTTACTGGAACTGTCCTTCACATGGCCTCTTGTTTTTCCCCATCAGATTGACACGTATATTATTAAATTTTAAGTAGCACTTACTCTGTCATATAGAGCATTAGCCTTGAAGATTTGTAGCCTATGTTGTAATTTTGAGGGGGAAAATTGGTTAAATGACAGGAGAAATATAGCGGTTCATGAACAAAATTCTTTCTGCGTTCCATTTTCTGTTCCAGTCATCCATATCTCTGTCACTAACCTCATTAGGTCAAGGGCTTAGAGGCATTTTGTACAGAATTGGCATATGTTTTGGTGACAGTGGCACACATTTTAGAATCTGAAGAGAGATTTTCCTTCCTGTTTGGGGGAGCAATCTTTTTCATATACCTTTAATTTTTAGCTTGAAATTTAATGTTGCATAATGAATTTTGCCTCAGGAGGACTTTATGGCTTTATACTAAAGTTTATCTTACTTTTTGTAAGCCCAGGAACTCCTAAAACTTTTACCAGTGGCTATGAAGGTCAACCAATTGATTTAACTTCTGTGAAAGGTTTAGAATTTTTAGATGCAGCCTTTTACTTATTCCAAAGTTATGAGGCTTTGAAGTGGAATATTGTGTGAGTTTGAATCATTAAGGAAGGTTTCTCTGTTGGAATGATACCGGAATTAAGGAAGGTTTCTCTGTTGGTCATGTTTGTACTAAATGTGGAGGAGACATGGAAGAAAACATCCATAGCCCTCAGTGGATGTCTCAGGAACACACTTGTACTGCTATATTTCCAGCCAGCACCTGAAAGTGATCATCGCTGCTGAACAGAAGCTGATGTGAGCTAGGTCATCATAGCAGCAGGCATTAGAGTGCACGGTGTTCTTTATTAGTGTAGCAATAGCCATTGCATTTTATTTATTCTAATTTTTAGAGCCATACCTCTCTGAAATGTGAATACTTATGTAACAGTGAATCTTGAAAATAATGTATGGGGAAACTCTCCTCCAGGAGATTCATAACATACCATGTCTCTGGCATAGTCAAGTAACTCTTAATGTTAAGGTATGGAATCACAGGAAAAGAAGAGAGTGGATGCAAGTCTAGCATCTACCTTTTTGAGCACTTTCTTGGTTATAGTCACTCAGGGGCTGCTAGCTCACAGAGTACCCACCAATAGTCCTATGAATGGAAAAATCACTGGAATAAGAAAATGGACAGCATGAAGACCTGGTGTGGTGACATTCAGCGAGTCCTTGTAACTGGCAGTCATGAACATGCAAGCCTGCCATTGTCTTTCCAGGCTTTATATGATTTTCTTGACCAAGCAGAAGCCTTTGGAGAAATTGTATCAGTTAATATCACACAAGTTATTGTTTCTTTCTGGAATGCCTTATATTTTTAGTATGAATGAGATCCTTCTTTGTCCCCATGTACCTCTAAAAATTTAAAGAGAATCAAGAAATGTATAATTTATATCTGTCCCAGAGGTAACAGAGTGACTCAATGATATCTATGAGGAGATGATTTAAATATCATGTCTTATGCAAAAGGTGATTTTTATGTGAAAACTGCAAGAACTGGCCTGAGGGATAACCAGATAATTATCCCTGTAACTGCAGAGATAGATTCCCAGGGGATTATAGCTGAAAGCTGTGGTGGATCAGCTATGCCCTTGTGAGTCACGGTTGCCACAACGGAACACATAGCAACTGATGCAGTGCACAGAACACACCTTACTTGTCCCTCCAGAGAGTGCTGCTTGGAGACCTTGTGGGTCTCAAAAGACAGGTGAGCAGGTATTTCCTGTGGAAGAATTCAGGGCAGGGCTGAATGAAACTGCTGTTTACAACAGCAAAAAAAAAAAAAAAAAAATCCGTTCTGGTCCCAGAGGTAATCACTGATGAATCCAGTGAAATCCATTGACCTGTGAGCCTCCAGAGCCCTGACACCCTGAGTCCTCATGGCTTTCATGCTCCCAGAACTTAAAATCCTCTTCACCCAAGTCCCTTTATCTGTTAAATGATAGATTTGGAAAGATCTAAGTGTTTCCAAGGGGCAGAAAGGGAAATAATATGTTACTGTCCTCAGCTTGGTTAAAGGTTTCTGTTTAGAGCTAAATAATTTTTAGCACTTGTTTTCAAGTAACTTGTCATTATTCGTTTTTTTTCTTATGGGAAAATTTAGTTGCAAAGGTTCAAAATCATTTAACCTGCCAGGGAAAAGGGGCTTATATAAATACAAATTGGTGGAAATGAAGTAAATTCTTTTGGCCCTGATTCTCTATTTTGTCTGTTTCTGTGTATGGTATATATATGCATTTCGTTTATACAAAGTGATCTTCATTTTCCCATTAGAAAATGCTTGTGATAATCCATTGGTCCCTTAATTTGTCTTTATCCTAGGAGAGCTTTCTGCTTACTAGTCTGGTAACCACCTGCTCCTGCCTTTTGCTTCTGAAATGTCTCAGAAGCTTCACTTGCTTCTTCTGCTGTCTGATATACATGGCCTTCAATTTTATTTTTTAATAAAAAGGATTGAGCTCAGGACCTCAAGCTTGCTAGGCATATATACATGGGTACATAAGTAAACAAATGCTGAGAGACTGCTTAAAGCACTTTAGATCATTCACTTCAACCACTTTGTCTCTTAAATGAAGAATTGGAGGTCTTAACATTTCTTTACCTCCTTTTTAAACTGTCTCCTCAAAAAATAATTTTTAAGGAAATAAAATTCATTACAGATTATTCTTTTGAGTTCAGATCTTCTTGAGAAGCAAATATGGGAATCAGACAAATTGAGTGTGTATGACGAATTTTATTAACAACAAGGTTGAACTGGAGAATGTGCCTCAGAGCTGTGTCAACACAGGCTCTTTAACACAGCCTCCTTTTGTGAAAATGGACCCATTGGTCATAGGCAAAGCTACATAGCCCAGGTCCTTCCTGGCTGCGGCAGCCACTCGAGACAGAACAGGAGATCAGTTCTACGCTTCTTAGGCATTTGAGGAAGGTGATAAGCTGGACGAACTCAAGTCTTTCTCCCAAAATAATAAATCACGTAAATTGTTCCTTTCCAAGGAGAAGTGAACGAGAAGACAGAGGCTGTGTTCTCTTCAAGGTTGACTTTTCTTTCCCTTTATGGAGACATGAAGAACAAGGGAATAGAAATTGTGGAGTCATTTTCTTAAGGACTTTTTGCCCAAAATATAAAATATGTCCAGTGTTGCTGTGGGAAGAGTAGACTCCTTTTTGCCTTCCTCATTCGTGAATTTCTTCTCACCATACAGGTCCCTCTGTGTTTCCCTCCTCTTCCCATTTAATGGTCCCTGGGGGCTTCCTGTTCTGGCATGGCCTCAGTTATGTATCTGGTTGGAACACACTCACTGGCTTTGATTGACTGTAGACTGTTGTTTTATTTTTCTCCTAATCTTTTCCTTCCACAGAAATTATGAAGTCATGCTTTTTTCCCGTAAATCCTAAATATGTAAAAATCCATCATCTTTGTTTAGTTTTTATCCTTCTTGACCATAATGTGACTATAAAATTATGGATACCCTTTGCTTTTATTTCATGCCTTTGGCCTGTCACATCCTTCAGCTTCTTTTTATCATCTTTCCCATGCATTCATCTCTCTTTAAATTCTTTTTTTTTTTTTAGGTTTTTTGAGACAGGGTCTTGCTTTGTAGTTCAGGCTGGCCCTGAGTTCAGTCTCCAACTCACATCACAGCAATCCTCCTGCCTTTGCCTCCTGAGTGCTGGGATTACAGACGTGAGCCACCACGCCCGGCACTGTGGTATGTGGTACTGGTTGCTGTTGGGTGTGAGTCTCCACACCCAGTATGGTATGTGGTTACTGGGGATCAAATCCGTGTCCTTATGCTTGCAAGACAGGCACTGGAACCACTAAGCTAACTTCCCGGCCCTCTCTTTAAATTCTTTACTGGTCTTTAAATTGTAGACCTGATTTTGGGTAAGTTTTAGGGTTCTTTTATTGTCTTTAAAAAAAAAAAACACTTTTTTTAGGTTCTTCTTATCTATCCATGACTTCCAATTCTACCTGTGGACCGATGTCTCCTCAGTGTTTATCATTTGTACTAACCCTTTGTCCAGTTGTTTGCTGAGATGTATCTTCTATGCCATATCTAATTGAGACTTTGAAATTTGAACATCTCCAAACAAAATAAATTATATATCAAGCACAGTCTGCTCCTATTTTTCACTTTTCTTCTTAGATAATATTTTTACTATTCTCTCTGCTCCCCAAATGAAAAACCTCAAAGGTATCCTCATTTATATTTGATATATCCAAATGTAATGAAGTTCTAAGAAAACAGACAAATAATGATACCACCATTTCATAGACATTTAAACTAACAAAGCATATGATTGGTGGAACCATAAAAATGTTTGTGGGAGCTGGGCATGGTGGCTCATGCCTATAATCCTAGGACTTGAGAGGAAGAGGCAGGAGTATTGCTGTGAGTTCAGGGCCACCCTGAAATACAAAAAAAAGCAAGACACTGTCTCAAAAAAAAAAAATTGTGGGAAAGATACAAAGCTAACTCAGAGAAGAAATGGTTAATTTATTCTGAATTTGGGATTACATCTGATTTCTCAAGACCAACTTGGAATCTATCAAGAAGACAATAAAAAATGAAAAGATAGAAAAGTACAGAAACAACCTGTTATGATCAGAGAGATGTGAGAGGCCCATTCCTAGAGTGAGAGGGTTGATGATACAAAGCTGAGCAGCACAGCAGAAGCCAGGTGGGGAAAGAGATGGTTTTTCTTTTAGGGAGGGGAGAAGGAAGGGCAGGAGTTGTGATGGTTTGCTCATGGAAAACACTTGTAGCTCATGGAAAACATTTTCCAAAAGAGGCATTCTTTCTTTCTCTTGCTCCATGTAGTTATATGGGCAGATTGGATGGCACCAAGACTGTATTTCACCAAGACCTGTGTATTATAATGAAATCAAAGATTTCAGGAAGAAATGGTTTGTCAGTCAAGATTGTCTGAAATATTGACACAGGAAAACAAGAAATATAGGTTAACTGGTAAATTGATTAAGGAAGATGATCTGAGTGACTATTTAGCATCGACTTATCTACTAAGTATGTGCTCATCCATCTATTTATATATCAGTTTGGCACATATGGTTTTTACATAATTCTTTGCTATGCTTCTAAAGTGAATAAAAAACCAGCCAGGGAAGGGGCACATGTAACCCAATAGTGTTATTACAAGGCTGTTTTGATAGCAGTGTGGCTTGAAAAGGGAAGGATAGTAGTAAAACCCCTGTAAAGGGTACAGAAATATTTTTGAAGTAAGAAAATGGATGAGTAAAAGAAGAAATATATTTATATTTAAGGATATAAAGTTCTTTAATTATCTTTATAAAATTATTTGTTAGTGGTGATAGTGGAGATTGAACCTGGAGCCTTCTCACTAAGCTACAATTCCAGCCCATTTTTTATCTTTTATTCTGAGATAGGGTCTCAGTTAGTTCCCAGGATGGGTTTTACTTTCCTCCTTCCTGCTTTAGTGTTCCAGAATGCTGAAACTGTAGCATGCACCACCATGCCCACTTGCTTTGTGGAGATCTCTTTTAAAGAGATCTCAGCCATATTGCACAGATCCATTCATTGAATGATTTACAGAAACAGAAATATTTACTGATTACCTACACAGATGGTAAGGTCTAGGGATTTGAAACATCTTCCCCTATGCCTAGTAGGTGTCATGAAATCATATGCTTATACTTTTTTACCATGCTCAGCCTCAGGATTTTCAAGTCAGACCTCTAGGGAGTCAATCCTAATTGATAAAAATTGGCATTTGAAATGAAATGTGCTTGACTTCTTCTGTTAATCTCAACAGAATGTGGTTTAAAAACTTACTGATTGTGAGGATGCAAATAATAATTAGATTAATGGACACACACTAACAAATTAGTAGAGGAGCTTGAGTTTTGGCAGACTGAGAAAAACATTGCCTTGGAGTTTAAGAAGTATTCTAGACGTAAGAATGGGTGACTCTAGAAATATTGGGTATGTTGAGGATGAGTTATTTTAGGAGTTAAGTTTTCTTCTTTTTGATGTTTTCTTCCCTCAAGTTGGGATCTAATTTGACCTCTAGAAGTCCAAATGGAGTGGACCAACCAAACACAATGCTTCCGAGAAGAGGTGGTCAGGTTGATAGAGGTTTGGGTAATATGTGACTTCCTCTCACTCAGTGATACAAACAGGAGAATCCCTGACTTTCTTTGAGGGTGCCCTGACATGTTGCTGAGAATAGCTGTTTGGCACAACTGGAATTTTAAAACAGATGTTGCATGTTGTTAACATACACCATTCTTCATGGGCAGTGCACTGTATACCTGCTAACTGCTTCAGAAGGTGCTCTGCATATCAGGGAAAGTGAAGATGATTTCAAGATGAGCTTTTGAAGGCAAAGCCTTTACCTGACATATTTTATCAGAATATGGTTGCTGTAGTCACATACTCGCCTTGTAACTCAAGTTTATAAATAATACTACTGCTTGTCAAAAAACTGAAAAAAGAGTATTATTCTATCACAAAAAAAGATTCATCACCTAGGGATTTCTCATTATGTTTTGAAAGTATAATAGATCAGCATTTTTATAGCAGGAGAGTATTTTTTTGTGGTCTGTAGAAACCCAAAGTAAACATCTTTAAATATCAAAAAACTATAAAACCCAAATAGGGGTGTATTCTCATTAGAATTTACAAATTGAACTATTTTATCATAAAGTTTATTGTAAACAAGAAACCAGGAAAAGACGTATCAAAAATATTCAATAAATATTGGACTCTGAGCCTCTAGCTTGTTCAGTGCAAAGCTGTTCGAAGTCACACAATCACACTCTGACTCTGTTGTTGTGATTTACAAGTCAATCCTATGCATTCTTTTTCTCTTGCTGCTTGTGGGGAGCCAGCAGAGAAGAGCAGGTAGATACAGTAAGCACAGATCCTTCCTCTGCAAGGGTTTCTCTCTCTACTATAGCTCCTTTTCTTGAAATTATGGACATTTATGGTTCTCATTCTCCTAGTTTTTGTAAGATTAATTAACTAATTATCTGCCCACATCTAGACAGCAGTAAACTGATCTTTGAGACTTATATTAATCATTCCAAATAATTAAAAATAAAACTCAATGAAGTGCCCCTTGACAAGAATTTATTTATTGGATATTATTTTGTTCATTTAAAAATATATTAATTATTTAAAGCTACTATAGAAAGCTAGATAAAAACAGTGACAGAACTCAAACTGAGCATTACATTATTCTAAAAGCAATAATAGAGGTGAATATTAAAAATGAATGCTGATAGGGAAGAAAAACTATTTATGCTAACATTGCATTAAACTATGTTATTTTGCTAACTATTCAGTGAATGTGTTCTTTTGCTTTCCTGCTAAGATTTGGTTGTATGGTGTTCATTCCAAACTTCCAGGCCACTAATTATGCTATCACATTTTAGTCATATTTTTTTTCCCTCCATCTGTTTTAGAGAGTTTTGTAAAGTTCTCAGGGAGAACAATCAGGAATTGGCGTGGAAGCTTTTTGTTCAAATTATGAATAAACAAATTGATTTCTTGGATGGAGAACCATTTTCCTTTGGCTGCCTCTGCTCCTGGAAGGGCAGATTGTTCTGCTCATTCTTATTTGAGATGAGCTGGACATGGTCACTGAAAAAATAATAGGCAGTGCTTTAGCTATAAGGCTTGCCATAATAAGCCAAGCCAACTCCAGAAATAGTAATGGTATACTCTTACATTTTACAGTAGTTTATAATTTGTAAAACATTTCCACAATGGATATTTAAATTCAGTCTTCTTTAGAATATCAGTGTAGTTTAGTAACTTTACTTGTTCAAGATCTATACTATGTTGGTTCAGTATAATGAAATATTGTTTATAAAGAGAAAAGTTTATTTTAGCTCACATGTTTGGAGAGTTTAGTAAATGATCAATTTGCTTCCTTGTTTAGGGCCTAAAGCAAGGCAACACATCATGGATGGAGTGTGTGGCAAATTAGAATTGCTTACCTCATAAGCTAGGAAACAAAAAAGAGAAGAAAAAATGAGGGAAGAGACCAGGATCCCATAATCTCCCATGCTTCCAGTGACCTTAAGATCTCCCAGGATGTTCTGCCTCATCAAGGATTCATCACCTCCTAATGGTGCCACCCTGGGCCAAGTCTTTTAACATATGCCTGTGTAGGACATTCAGCATCCTGTGATACCGTATATCTTCTCTTCTGAGAGTAGATACAATATTATATATTCTGTTTTGGGTTGATACATGTCTAGATAAGCCAAAGGGCTTCTGTCTTTAGTTTGTTTTTCCTTCAAAAGAATTATTTTATTCCCCAATGAATGTTCTTAAATATTGCTATAGAAGCTTTTTCTTTTTTTTTCCTGTGAGACAAGATCTTACTTCGTAGTTCAGGCTGGCCTTGAGCTCACTGTGTAAGCCAGGCATGCCTTGAACTCACACCAATACTCCTACTTCTGCTTTCCCAAGGCTAAGATTATAGGTATGAGCCACCACATCCCCATTGTGGTATGTGGTACTGATTGCTGGTGGGTATGAGTAACCATGCCCAGCATTGTTGTATGTGGTTACTGGGGATCGAACTTGGAACCTTGTGCTTGCAAGGCAGGGACCAGAACCACTGAACTAAATCCCTGGCCCTATAGAAGTATTTTTAAGTCATTCTAACATATATAGACCTGCTATTAGCATTGAGAATAAGACTATACATATTTCAAAAAACAAAAATGAAATAGATTTATTTAAGCTGAAAGGGTGTATTCCTTGACAGTACTTGTATACAAGAATTCATATATCAGTATAAAATTCATTGACCTGTTTGATGATTTGGAACAAGGTGATTATACTTGAAATCTTCAAAATGCCTCACATTTGTGGTCATGTTCATTAACTTATTCCCCTTACA
The DNA here is from genome assembly GCA_004026965.1 of Petromus typicus. Classification (NCBI taxonomy): domain Eukaryota; kingdom Metazoa; phylum Chordata; class Mammalia; order Rodentia; family Petromuridae; genus Petromus; species Petromus typicus. The sequence goes on along the minus strand of PVIR01002978.1, from coordinate 78,899 downwards.
AGTATGGCATAATCATTCTTTAGAAGAAAATAACATGAACTCACAGAGAAACTTGGTTTCATTACCTAAAGAATTTAAAAAATCCAGTGTCAAATACAACTAGTATTATTCATTCATCCTCATAAGTAACAAATGAAAAATGAATGTAAACACGGATACCCCTGGAACAACTTACTTACATTTAATGCTTATAGAAGAAAGCATAATTTTAGTAGCAAAAACATGTAGTTGAAACTTGGCTCAGAGAAATAGGCGTTTCTTAAATTTCCTATTCACAATCACTATGTTCTAAGTTAGTTTGCTGCTATAATATTTGTGGTGGTTGTAAAGATCAAGCATTTAAAAACAAGACTAGGAAATAAAATGGAAAATCTCATTAAAAATTACTATCATAGGTGAGAATCATTTTCTACCCATTAGTGGGTTTGCTATTTTCAAAGTGATCCAAAATGACATTTACTAGGCTGTTTTTTTAATTGTTTGTATTGTTTTTAACATAAATCTCAAAGAGTTAGAGATCTGCCCCCCACAGACTTTGTTCCCTCCATCTTGTTTTGACATAGCCCTTGTTTTCCTGCAGTCCCCAAGTGGTTTTTCAAGTCCTAATTTGAGAACTCACAGACAAAATCAGGAAACAAAAAGCAGAATCTCTTCTTTAACTAAAAGAGTTACTGAAATTTGCTAACAGTGAATAGAAATCTCCTAGATCCAGACCCCAAAATGCTTGTGTTTATGGGTATTGCAGCTACCACTCCCTAGTGACTTTTTCCTCACCCAGGCCTTTCATTTTGCTTCCATTTAGATCCCAAGGCCCTATCATGGATCCTTGAGGCAGAATCACCAGTTGTGAGAGCTTCTGAGACGCAGCCTCATACAGGTTAGGGCAGCGGAGCTGCTGAACCTTTAGCAGCCCACAGGATGAGGGGCAGTGGTGCTCTGTGTGCAAAGCTGGAATCAGAATAATGCTTTGCTTACGATGAGTTTCCCCTGCACTGTCCCTTCCTCTGTGCCAGCCCCCATGGCCTTCCTCTTCTTCCATGAGCCACTTGCTGTTCCAACTCAGGTGGGGACTTCCTTCCACTTCCCTCTATCTCATGATTCAGCCATCAGTCACATGTCACAGCTGTACAGTAGTGTTCGACCCCACGGCAGTGCGCATTTTTATTTTCAGCCTGGTACTTGGTGCTGTCCAAAGTAATCTCATTCCCCTGTTTAGTTTAGACGGTCCATCACTGCCTGCCCTGCAGTCCAGTAAAGCCCTGGGAAATCAGAGACCTCACTGCTTTCTGTTCCCTGCCGCCCTCTCTTGGAGGGGAAGGTGCAGGCAAGGACTCCAGTTGTGCACTGACTGAAGAGTGCCAGTTCTGACCCTCCAGTGCACAGCATTTGCAGTTGGGAACACCAGGGCCCACTCCATCCTGTCACAGCACTTCTGTGACACAGGTGTTTCTCTTTTGAAATGTTTGCCTTAGAGATAAACTTTTGGCACTCAACTTTCTGAAGGGTTACTACTGACTCAGATTATTTTTTAATTTTTTTAATTGAAATCTTTATTGGTACATTACATATATGCATCATGATTGCACTCCACAATGGGGATTTCTACCAGTATAAGAAACAACTTAATTCTCATTTTTTCCCATAGCCCTACCCACCCTACCACCCCTTCTATATACATAAAATTTGTTTCCTTTCTTTTTTGTTATAATCTCATTATTTTTCCCCCTTCACCCTATTTTACTTTGAGTATTTTCTATTTCACAATATATAACATACAATTCTAGGACTCTTTTACATCTTTATTTTCTCATACCAGAGAAAAGATGTGATATGTACCTATCTGTGACTTATTTATTTCACTTATGAGGATATCCTCAAGGTATGTCCATTTAAGTATAAATGATTCAAACTTATCATTTTTTATGGCAGAGTAATACTCCATTCTATAGAAGAACCACAGCTTACTAACTGAGAACAAAGAATAAGCAAACATTTTATTATTTAAATAAAGTCTGAGAGATGATTATGTGTGAGGTTAATCCCTTGGCAGTTTCCACTTTTGAAGTCATTTCCTCCTACTCACACACACTCACTATGGTCACTCCTTGCTGTCTTTGTTGGACTCATTCCCTGCCTTCTGAAGGCACCTAACATTCATCTTTGTTTGAGGCCATATACCAGACGTGGGCCTACTCTTGTTTCTTCATCACCCCTTTGGGGCTCCTTTCTCTGTGGCTGGTTCCACTCATCTGTGTAAGGCCTGTTGGTCTTCTCCACACTCTGTACTGTTGTCTCTTTTAATTATACTTTCTGACAGGTCGTTTTTATTTAAAACTCACCACTTGCATGTCAGGCACTATTTTACATAACTTCTTTCATCCTGTAGCAGCCCTCTGATGTTTCTGCTGTTATTCTGCTATTGTACTGTGCCATTGTGCAGGTTAGGGATAAGGCATCTGGGGCCAGAAGTTATCTGGCTCCGAATAATGTAGTTACCCAGTTGGAGAAGAAGTGAAGGTTTTCACCCTGCCAGCTCTCTGCAGAACAGGCTCTGCCTTTCCGTGTGTCATCTGTCCTGGCACAGGCAGGCTGTTTGTTGCCTGGGCTGGTGCTTTGGCATTCTTTACATACCAGTGGCAAGTACAGTCAGTGTCCTATGCACAGTACACCCAGGTGGTTAGTGATAACGATAAGGGGCAGCATGCAGTGTCCTCGTGTGTAAGGCCGGGGAGTCATCACTGCGAAGATGCCAAAGGAATCCTAGGAATTGGCGGACTCCTCTGATCTGTACAGCGATGCTGTAGATCTACCTTTTGGTTTTCACTTTGTTTTGTCTCCTACTCTTTTTGGAATTATTGGTAGGGAAAGGGGAACAAATAAAAAAGTGAAATTTCATTTACTCATTTTGAGTGATTTCCAGATACAAAGGAGCTAGCATTTGGGGGTTAGGAACCTTACTGAGATGAAGACAGGGCTGCCAAGAGAGGGGGACCACATTATGGGGTGCACTTGTGACTATGTGAAACTGGAGATAGTTTTCACTGATCAGTCCAAGTGATCTTGTCCCCCCAAAACAAGTGTAACCCCTCATGGGAGCACATTACAGTAGGCAGTATGCAGTGTGTTTTTAGTTAGTGATGAAGTGTTTAAGAAGTTTTTTCTTCTACAAAGCTGCTTGACTCCTGAACACACTGAAACCTGGGAACAAATGGAAAGTTTAAAAAGTATTTGCCATGCGTATGAGAGATATTGGACTAATTTCTTTGCTAAACAAGGGGTTTATGTGTGTTGGTCAACAAAAGTAACATCACAGCAGAAGAGAATTTTACTTTTTTATTTGTTCCCCTGTCCCTGCCAATAATTCCCAAAAAAGTAGGAGTGAAAATCAATATGAGTGGACAGTTCAAAGAGAAACACAGTGGCCAAAAAATGTGAACTCCTTAATGACATAATCAAAATTAATTTATATGATAGTATTTTCCAGTTTTCAATGAAATTGCCGATTGAAAAGACAGTGTAAACAATTAAACCTATTACTCAGTAATGAGTAACTATTAGAAGGAGTGTATATGGGAATGTATATTTTGAGGTACTTTATGTGTTATATATTACCTATTTTATATTATAAAAATGTATATGCATAAATATGTGTATATACTTATGTATATAAGTGGTATAACGCATAAAGACACATATTAACTTATTAGTGGTTTCCCCCACTTACTCCCAGCTACTCAGGCAAAGGCAGAGGATATAGGTTCAAGCCCAGCCTGGGCAATTTAGCAAGATCCTGTGTTAAAATATACAATGCAGAAGACTGTGGATATAGCTCCTGATGGAGCACTTGCCTAAAATGCCTGCAGTGCTCTGCTAAATCTCTAGTGCTGGGGAGAATAATAATAAGAAAAAAATAATTTAAAAATACCATCCCAACAACAACAGAAAATGTGGAAGTAATCGAAAAGTGTATCAACAAAAATATAGTTATTCAATAAAATACAGTGTAGTTATTAAGAAGAGATAAGCTTTTTTGAATGAAATAATGTTTCCATGTAGTTTAAGTATATTAGAAAATATACATATGGAAATATATACAGATGTCTAAAAGTTGTATGTGAAACTTTTTATGATGATTGTCCCTAAAAAGTGAGACTGTGGTGAGAAGAAAGCTGAGTTTTGTTGCTTACTTTTGAAGTAGTTGAAACTTTTACTTCAATCAATTGTCAAAATTTCCTGTGAAAGTTTAAATCTAATGTCTAGGGTCTGGAATCTGTGGACATATTTTTATGTACCACTGCATTTTTTTATTGTCCACAGAGTACTGTCTTACAGTGCATTTCATGAAAAGTGAAAGGTCAGAAAACCAGTTCTAATTAAAGAGGAATGAGGAAAGAAAATTAGAAAACAATGCAAAGACCTCCACCAAGGATGCCATGGCTGGAGGGCTGTTTTCATGACCTGTGCCCCTTGCACATTTCCCTAGATGTTGTTCCCTTACTGTTACTCTATCACAGAGACTTGCCAACTGCTCAGATGTGTACAGGTTGACAGACTTTGCTGAGTGAGTAGTGTACTAAACTGAGCAAGTCTCTAGTAATGTATTTCTAGTAATGTATTTCCTCTTTGTGGCACCTTTTTCATTTTGGAAACCAAGTGGTTAGCAGAGGAGAGTACTGAAGGATTGGATGAGTGAGAAAAGAGGTTTTCTCCTGCTGTTTTCATCCTTTTTTAAGGAGAAAAAGTGTGGGACAGGATGGATACAAGAGGCACAAAAAAACCCCAAAAAACAAAAACATTCATCAAAAAGGAATCTTGGTCCAGAAAACTATTTTGGCCACAGATAAAAGTAAGTGCACTACTTAAAAAGACAAGTCCAGTAACTTTTCTTTAAGAAATCTATTTTTCTTTAATCTCAGCACTTTTTGTTGATTTCTAAACTATAATTTGCTATGATAAGTCATTATTTTTTGGCTTGAAGAGTAGCAAAGAAAAAGAATGAGTTACCCAGCCTGTTTAGTGGTGAAAGATACCAATATTTACCTGCTACAGAAGTAAAAATAAGGAAATGAAAGCTTCCAGAGTGACTAAAGCAAATAAGTGACTAACTCACTATGATCAGGAGTAAAAGTCCTAGGATTTTCTTGACCGCAGTGCAAACTCAGACCCTTCTTGGAAACATTTCAGAGTACTATGCTAAGATCTCAGTCTAGCCTGAGAGCCCATCCAGCTGGATAGCTGGGCCAGCCTAACTGTGCTCGAGAAAATGAACACCAGGGAATTGTTTTCAAATTGACTGCTGTTTGGCACATGGAGGACTTGCAGATGAGAGACTACAGAATTCTTCCACCAAGTCCAGCTACATGGTCAGCACAATGGCTGCTGGCCTTTCTGCTGAAAAACTGAGCGTAGTCACAGTGGTTCTTGCTGGGGAGCAGAAAAGGCAATTGCCAGCTAGAAGCTGATTGCCTTGCAAAAATGTCCAATTTTCTCCCTACCTTCTGTATAGCTCATCACCAGGTTGGTTTTCTCACCTTCCAAAATATATCACAGGGACAGCCTCTCAAGCAGCATCTTTCATGGTGTAACTTTCACCATAGGCCCTTTTTCCTCCACTACCAGCTCTTTTTGTGATTTTCTGGAGCAAGCCCTAGATTTGCTTAAACTTTTTAAGGTGGAAGATGGTGAGAGAATGAAAGAATATCAGTGTTAGTAATGAGTGCAGGCCTGTCCTCCTAACTGATAAGTTGCCTTTTGTCTTATTTTTCACCATTCCTGTTTTTTCGACTTTCAGCTAGAAAATTGATCTGCTTTTGTCCTAACTCAAACTGAGACAGCCCAACATAGTTAACTGGATGGTGTTTTAGGATGTCACCCTTGTTGGTGATGAGTGAAGTGGGCGTCTCTTCCCAGTCCTGAGTGAAAGTCCCGAGCAGTTGTGAAGACACCTCTTCTCAGACATAGAACGTCACAGCTCCATGCTTCTCATCCCTGCTGTCCTTGCCCCTTGGAGACAGAAGACTGTTCCATAGTTTCCTCCCTGCTCCTTAGAGACTTCAATTAATAGAACCATCTTCCCAATGCCCCTTCCCTAAAATTGTGCTTTGCTCCTGAGCCTTTGGAATTGTATTTTCTATAAGAAGCAAGCTTTTTCACAGCCTCAGAGTTGTTTCGGAATGTTCCCACCCATGTCTCCTGTTGGCTACAAGAGAAGCATGGATCTGTGATGACAGTATTCCTTCCTTTGCAATTTCAACTCTCCACATGCTCTGGGCTTTGGAAATGGAGCTCTCTCATCTGAAGAAGACTTCCTGAATTTGAGACCTGTGAAGTCAGCTAGTGTCCTTCCTGGCTGATGGAGTAAGACCCAGCCCTGCTTGGCACATGAACTGTCTCCTCCTTCATGTCTTCTTTCACATGTTTGTTTGAGCTTCTCGGCCAAATGGAATATGTTTCCTTTCTTTCCTTCCTATCAAAATCTTGTTCTTTTGTTGTTACTCTAATAACTCCCACCAACAGAGATGCTCTTAAATCTTACTGTATTTTTATTCACCATATATTATGGTGCTGGAGCACATAATTATATGTGGTGGTGCTTTTATTTTATTATAAGTTAAATCTTACAATCCTGTTTAACTTTTTTCTTTTTTCTTTTTTTTTTTTAGTTTTTTGAGACAGGGCCTTGCTTTGTAGTTCAACTCACTGTGCAGCCCAGGCTAGCCTCAAATTTGTGGTAATCCTCTTGCCTCTGCCTCCTGAGTGCTGGGATTTCAGGAATGAGCCACCATACTTGGTGTTGTGATATGTGGTACTGTGGATAAAATGCAGGACCTCGCAGCTCACCAGGAAGATACCAAAACCACTGAACTAAATGTTTAACTTTAATCACTGAGCCCCTTGTTTAACTTTTAAAAAGTTGTGTGTCTTATATTCTCAGGTGGATTGTCAAACTCTTTGAGATAGAACCTTCTGTGAATTTCTTTGAAATAAATATTAGGATTAGGCTTATTGATAATTATCGTTATTTTAAACCTAATATTTAAGTGTCTGATAACTGCTGAAAGGAAGAATCATTGAATGAATATTTCAAGATGTTGGGGAACCCTTCTTTCTTTTGTTAACCTTTCTAAGCTAATTTTCTAATACAAGCTCTTAGTTCTGTTTTAACTTACTATGAAGTTTGAGAGATCTATGTGATTTGAACTCATGAGAAAAATATTTTAATTAAAATTTCAAACTCGAAGAGACAATGGTGTTTATATTCACCATCATCTCATTAAATAAGGAAATAGAGCAGCCTTAAGTGAAAGCTTAATATTCTGTAGTATTGATCTCTAAAACATCTGTCTTTTGCTACATATTAGAAAAGAAAGTTAGCTGTAGAGTTAAAAAAACAGCAAAATAGGACCTGTAAGTCTAGTCTTTTCTTTTAATTGCTTTCTTGTTTTCCTAAGACTTTCAAGGAGAATGAGAATGACTAAGGATTTAGAAATAAGATTACTACTATTTATCTCATGATATTGTGAGAGCTCCCCATAGGATGCTTTTTGCTATGCATTGAACATCCTTTGGTATCAAAGTACTTTTCATTTTAGGAAACTGTACCCAGTGGAGAGTAATTTAAGTAGGGGGAGACTTAGAAAAATTGAGAACTGTTAAATGTGGGAGGAAGTAGGTTGTAACTGCTGAACCATCCTGTGTTGTGATTTCTCTGCTCTGCACTATGTCTAGGAAGCAGTATGTCATCCCTGGCTCCAGTGAAGCAGATTCATACATATTTACTAGTTGTGAATTGTAAATGTGCAGCCCGGAGAGTAGCAGTGTTCTTTGTCTTTCTGCTTTTCTTACTTCACTGATGATTCAAAACTCTTTATACTTTCAGAATTTGGAGACTGGTTTTATAGCTTGTCATGTCCTTTGTACACAATTAAGTCTCATAATTTAAATAGAATTTTATTTTCAAATTTGGAAGGTTACATGGAGATAGACTGAGGTTTTCTTTTTTCTGTCCTGTGTGGAGCCTTTGATGTAATGATTTATTAAGGTACTAGGAGAGATATTGATCGTGCTAATAGCTTCTGCTTTGCCACATAATGTTTTACGTTTTACTCAGCTGAAAGACCATATTCCCTTCTCCTCATCTGATTGACCACAAATGCTTTGGTCTTTCCTCAGTAATTATCTCACCAAAGAAGTGGGTAAAAATCAAGTATTTATAGACTAATTAGTGGAGTGAACATGTCTAAATAGAATAATTTACATAATACCAAGACGTATTGTGTAGTACTCTAAAATTAGCGAAGTTTGCTACAAGGCAAAACACAAACAACTGAGAAGCAAATGATTAAGGATACCTATGAGGTCTGATCAAAAATTACAGTGAATCATTAAATTAAAAGATATTATTACAGGGCCAGGGATTTAGCTCAGCAGGACCATGCCTGCCTCTCAGCCACAAGGTCCTGAGTTTGATCCTGAGTACTGGGGAAAAAAATATAGTACAAGACACATTGCCATTAATCTCCCTCAAAATATTCCTCCTTTCTTTGAATACACTTATTCCATCATTCCTGCTACTTTTTGAGGTAGTTCTGAAGTCCCCTTTCATGAGTGTCTTTAGTTGTACTATCATGGCTACCTCAGTGTCCTGGTTGGTTCCAAACATTTACCTTCTATGGTCATATTGACTTTGGGGATGGACCAGAAGTTGCAGGATGCCAGATCCAGTGAGTAAGGTAAACGAGAATACACCATGATATTTCTGAGCACCTGTCTTTCTGTCAGATGACACTGAGCTACTGCATTCACCACAGTTTTCATAAGGACGTTCATGAAACAGGACTTCCAGAGTGCCTCAAAATGTGGCAAGAGGGATGGAGTGTGTTTGAAGGAATGGTGAGTATTTCCAGGGAGATTAATGGCAATGTATCTTTTACTGTAATAAGTTTGTTTTATTTAAATACATACCATTTTTTTTGTTAGCCTTTGTGTGCTCCTGATCACCATTGTCATTTATAGGTTATGAGGACATAACAAATATGATGTTTTAATAACAGTGCTCTTGCTTCACTCCTTAATCCTAAATTTCTTTGTTTATGAAAGCTTTGGAATATTAGTGGTTTATTTCAGATTTGATTTTTATAGCCTAACTATCTCTGAATATCAATAGTCGATGATAATTCAGGGGTCATTTTGTTATACATGAAACTATTTTGTACTTTCAGATGCTTGAAAAACTATTAATTCTTGTCCAGAATATAATTAGTTTGATTTTGAAAGTAAGAATAACACTGTTGGTGTAACAGAATGTCTGTTCAACTGAGAGTAGGAAAAGTTGATCGGGGACCTAGTTTTATAGCCAGGCATTGTGTGTCCTTACGCTGGCCACACAACTCCTTTGGGTTCCAGTTTCCTCATTTTGAAACTAGAAATACAAAAAAAAAAAAATCATAAAAATCAAAGGGGATAATGAATGTCCAATTATGTTATAAATTGTATGGTGCCATAGAGATGTAACTCTTTAAAAAGCATCTACAATTATATACTGGCCACTGAAGAATTTCTTTCAAAATAAATGTAGGCAGAAATAGGATTGCTGTCCAGACTGTGATTAGGTTAGTAATGTTATTTCTTATTTTTCCCAGTGTTGTTCCTTTTGATTCAGATCCTTGTGGAACCTGCCTTTTGCATTCCATTTACACTGTACAGGATGAAAAATATCACTGGAATCTCCAAAAGTGATTATGTGATTTTTTTGGAAATAGCAAGAAATATATGATTATCTAAAACTCACGGGTAATTATATTTTTCCCAAGAACTACTAGCATACTTAGAGAAACACTTTGTAATTTCTTACAGTATTTTACTGTAGAGAGTATTTTACTGTAGAGAGGAAACTAACAACACAGGTTGTCCAGAGTGTGTCTGCCATGGGGGAACATCATGTGCCAACTTATGCCATCCTTCTGTTTGTTCATTGTCCTGTAGTTCCTTTAATCCCTCCACTTGTTATTATCTGCAGGAACTAAATTTGCAGAAGCAAAAGACCAGAGCAAAATCGAGTGGTGCACATGACTTCAAAAAGGGAGAAGGCCGACGTGTTCAAGTGAGACAGTTTTAAACAAACTGTGAGTACTGTGAGACCACTGAAATACGAACTTTCTTTTCTGGCCTTGTCTCCAGAGCAGCCAAGTGTCAAGCCCAGTCTATCTTATGCAGAGCTGTTTTTCCTTGGGTTTAGGTATGCTTTAGAGAGTTAAGATAGTTGTAGAGTGATAGTGTACTTCTGTGTACTATTAATTTTTGTCATGTTTATTTTAGCATATATAGTGTAAGTGTCCCCAAATCAGCACATAGATGATAGAACTATAACTATACAACCCTCACGTAAAAATAGTAGTATTGGGCTGGGGATTTAGCTCAGTAGTTCCAGTGCCTGCCTTGCAAGCACAAGGTCCTGAGTTCAATCCCCAGTAACCACATGCATCAATGCTGAGTGTGAAGAATCATGTCAACCAGCAATCAGTACCACCTACCACAGACCACAGTGCTCAGCGTGGTGGCTCAGTCCTGCAATCCCAGCACTCAAGACGCAGAAGCAGGAGGATTGCTGTGAGTTCAGGGAGAGCCTGGTCTACATAGTGAGCTCAGGGCCAGCCTTAACTACAAAGCGAGAACCTGTCTCAAAAAAAAAAAAAAAAGATTTATTTTCCAGTTTTGTTGCTGTCATGTTTGTGTCTTAGTACTAATGTTTAGATCTTGGTGGTTTTTGTAGGTTACCTCTGTCTGCTAAGATTACTCCATCTGTTTCAGGACCCCTCAACTTCCATCTCTATGTCTTTTATTTCTTCCTGCAAAAATATCCCAGACTCCAAAATCACTTTCTCCTCATCTATATTATGACAAACTCCCATTTTTCCTTATTGATGCTGCTGAACTTTGAACAAAGTAATAATACTAATTTATAATAAGGTGTCTTTGACCAATGTCACTAATGTCTTCACTCTCTACTTCAAAGAAGAGAGATAGCTTCTAAATATGCCTTTTTTCTTGGCTAGGCAACAGTTTGTTCATCTTTTAGGTCAACAGAGAACTGAGTGTTGCATCTTACTTTGATATATTAAGAAAGTACAAGACTGTGAGGTAAGGGAGATCCTCTGGGATGAGTTGACCTAGACCTCCAGTTATTACATAAACAGTACTTTTTATGGCCAGCTTATTTTGCTTCTGCTGTGCATGCCCAGGAGTGCCCATTGTCTTACCTATATCTACTCCACAGGCAGCCATAATTTCCTAGTAATTGGGAGAAGGAAGAATAATAAAAGTGATGGGAGGAAGGGAGCTGGGGTATAGAAATGTAGGGAAAACCAAGGAAAGGGAAAGGTTAGCCAGAGAGTTGAATAATTTAACCTTCAAGGCCTCTCCTGACCCTAAGATTCTGGATAAATGAAGGAAAAAATATGAATAAGCCCCATGATTCAGGGAAAGGGGAAGGTTCTGGGAATATAGTGAAAAGGCTGCATTTTTCAGCTAAAAATTTCCAGTTTAATAAATATGTTATGATGAGTTGTTTACCTCCTGGAGCTGAGGTGAACCCTTTTCTGAGATTTCTGTGCCTCACTGGCATCCCCTCTGAGGACATCAGAGAGCGTCTCCCACAGTGAGGTTGAGGTTGTCAGGGAATACTTCTGCATTTTCTTTTTTTAAGCATTTGCTTCCCTGTGTATGTCAGAAATATTCAAGTGGGTTGGTTAGACATCAGAAAGGTCTCCAAGCTACTGGGCTAAGGTTCCTGCTCCTCCCTGTAGGAATTGGAGATGACTTGGGTACCAAAAGTGTTGAGACCAGGAAGGGCCAGCAGAACATGGAAATACAGAGAGGCTGAGAACATGACCTAACTCCTAAAACAAGTATTTTCTAAACTGAGAAATTCACTTATATGTGAAAAGAATCTAAATATGCTAAGTTTATTACATATTATTAATCAAAACATCCTGGGGTTGTATGAGTTGGTTCCTAGGGGCTGTCATACCTGATAGCATTCTGCTCTGCCTGAGCATAGCAGTAGAAAGGGACAGATAATTGGGAGTCCCCAGGAGGCTGAATCAGCTTCACGGATGATTGTGCCATCAGGATATTGAGTGCAATTTAAACTGGTATTAAATTGCAAAATATTATTTACCATTTAGCTATTATATCAATTGCAGTTATTAACTGTTACAGCTTATTAAGCATATGAGTATCAAATTTGACAATAGTAATATACCTTTTAAGATAAAAATTTTTTTTGGTGTATAGCAGCTTAAAAAGGTCAGTAACTTCCTGAAGTAAAAATATGCTATGTAATTTTTAGAGGATAAAAGTTCCCTAAACTTGATTTAATTGCTCCATTTTGAAACCTCATTACAAACAAATGTCAGTTTTGTTCCTTGTTAGGTATGTTAAGCTTGGAGAAGAATTTGAGGAAGCATTTCTCAAAAAGATAACATCTGCAATTTTGATTTCATTTTAAAAATCCAAGTGAAATTAAATTTAGATTCATTTTAATAGTTATCTGAAATTTATTATTTTTTAAAGAAACTTATCTTTTGCGTGGTGAGCATATTTGAAAGATGTTACTGTGATAGAACACAATTACAGTAGGATTTTATTCTCTAAGTATAGATTGTTTATGATCTAACTTAAACAATTAAAGGCATACCTCATGGTATGAAAGTTTTCCTTTAATAGCACTAACTGGTAATTTATATTATTATTAAGATACCTCAAAAGATTCACTAGTCCTTGCTGACTAATTCTCATTTTTAGACAATATGAAGAGAAACTCCTTTGCGAGGTCCAAGTATCCTGAAGATATCTCCTAGAATCTTTGTAAGGAAAATAAATATTGTGTCACTTTTGAGGCACATTATTGTGAGAAACTTTATCAACTTTTCTGAGGCTCCATTTTCTCATGCGTAAACCAGACTGATAATAATTTAACCCTCTCAGAGTTCTCATGGTAGTTGACAAAGAATGAGCAATCTTGAGATAAAATGTACAGTTACATTTAATTTTCAGGAGATACTAAATGTACCTTATCTGCAACCAGGTGAAAAACTAGAAAGCTGGGTAGGCCAAACTACTCTCAAAATGCCCCTAAATTTCCCACAGTGAACAGTGCGTACAGTTCTCTACCTACTTGTATCATCTCTTCAGAATTCCTGCATGGCCCATTGTCTCCCCTTTGGGAAACCAGATTGTTGCTGATGAGCACTGAAGGTAGATACCAAGCGGGATGTGGATGACTCCACTTGTGTGTCATGCATCCAATACTGGGCCTCACACAGTTAATGTTAGTTAGCTTTTTCCTAGACCTTAGCACCCTGCTGTCTCCTGAAACTGTATGATCCTTATGTGGGATTCAGTATAAGTGTAAAGGCCTTGATCCCGAGAGCTGAAGTTGACATGGCTAGTTTTGAAACTCGAGATGCCAGAACAGGGTTAATGTGGGATGGTTTTCATTTTTACAGGAAATAGAAAAGACATAGAGCCTTAGGTTCAGAGCATGTATATATTTGCAGGCTGCAGAGGACTCTTCTCTACAACTGATTTGTGTAGTTAGTATACTTTAAGTAATGGTAAATTTCAGCAGTGTTAAAAATAACATCATCTGAGAAGTCATTCATTCTATCAGCTATTTTTACATGAAGTATCGTTGATCATAGTGGAAGACAAAACTTCTATTTTTATGAAGTCAGAAGATTAGCTGAAGATATAATGAAGTTAGAAATGAATCATTGTTGTTTTATTGGGTTTGAGATTAAATTAGAGGAACTAGCACTTTCTAATGAATTATTTTAAGATACTTTAGCACTTAATTTTGTCCTATTCTTATCTGAATTTGAGCCTAATGAATAGGTACAAATGCATTTCTCAGTTACTTAATTTTCATATTTTCATTTATAAGGTCAAGACATGAAAAGAAGCTTTGTTGGAGAAGGGTGCATTGTAATTTCTGAATAAATTCAATATGATTGATATTACAAAGCAAGGTCCCACTGATAGACCCTCAGAATCAGCTCTGTCAACAGTGATAGCTCAGTTCTAAAACTTGCATTTAATGTCAGAGATTGTCCTAGGTTTCAAGAAGAAAATGTCCTTGGGCAATTTATTATTCATAAAGCAAATCATAAATAGTCTCAAAACTTGTTACAAATTCAGTGATAGAGTGAAAAAATAAAAAAAAACAAAGATGATATGAAGATCAGAAGGAGCAAGGGCCAAGGTTAGCTCAGTGGTTCTGACACACATGGTCCCAAATTCAATCCCCTGATACAAAAAAAAAAGGGGAGAAAGTACATAGAAGCTCATTGTTATACTAACTAGTTAGTTTAAATGAATGGTTTAGTAGGGTTTGGAGAGATGATACCTGAACTTAGTTTTGATAGGCTTCTGATGGGAAGAAGAAACAATGAATGGAGGGAAAGCCAGAGTCAATAGTAACATTTATCAGTGCCAGATGGCAGCATGCAGCCCTTTCCCAGTATGAGCACACCTTTTCTTTGGGGAGTCACATTATGTCTTCCCTTGTGGAGCCAAGAGGTATGGCTGCGGGAGCAGCATCCCAGGACCGGCCAGTTAGCCCCCCAGAGTCTGTCACTCCCTGGCCTCTCAGATCACAGGAAGGACCTGTCAGCCACACCAGGCTAGTGAGACTCTGCCCAAAGATATTTGTTGAACTCACAGAAGTTGTTTTGCTTTCTTTTGTTTCACTGTTTGTACTGAAAATACTCCATGAAACAGTGGAGATCTGGAGCTTCTGGAGTCATTTGTTTCCTAGTTAACGTGAAGCAGAATTAACAGATATTGAAATGTTTGTATAGTTTAAATACCTACATTTGCCTAAACCCTTTTTCTGTAGACTGTTCAGTTAATATTTCCCCATAAATTCCTTCTTTTAATTCAGCTCGTGGAATGAGATTTTTGTCATTTGCAACTGGAGTATCTCTAACGGAGGTCTTTTTTTAGAAAAAAGGAATTTAGAAACTGTTCTGCTTTTAAGAAATTCTATGATTCATTATTGGTACATTATGAATACACATCATCATCACATTCAGCATTGAGAGAATATGTACCAGAATATGACATAATGTGATTCTCATTTTTCCCCTTTCCCCAGCCACCCAGCAACCCCCTATCTCCTATATATATAAGCTTTCTTTTTTATTACTATCACATTCTATTTCCCCGCATTATTTATCTCTACACCCTCTTTCCTTTCAAATATTTTCTGTTTCACGATATCAACTTATGAACTCATTTACCTCTTCATTTACTCATACAAGGGAAAAGATATGATATTTACAATCTGGACCTGTTTATTTTGCTTATGAGGACATTCTCAAGGTACAATCATTTGAGTATGAATAACTTAATCTTATCATTTCTAATGACAGAATAATACTCCATTCTATAAAAGAACCATATCTTCTTTATCCAGTCTCCTGTTGATGGACATTTTGGTTGTTTCCAAGATTAAGCAATCACAAAGTGAGCTGCTATAAATTGGATGCACATATGTGACTGTGATAAGAATGTTTTAATTCATTATGTATATACCTAACAGAGCAATGACTAGGTCAAATTGGACCTCCAATCCTAGCTTTTTGAGGAATCTCCACACTGATTTCCACAGAGGTTGTATGAGTCTACATTCCCACCAACAGTTGAGAAGGGTTCCTTCTTCCCCATAGCCTTGCCAACATTTGTTACTGGGTAATTCTGAAATAGCAGCTATTTTTTGTGAAGTTAGATGAAATCTCTGTTATTTTCATCTGCATCTCTCAAATGACCGGTCATGTTGAACATTTCTTCATATAAATCTTAGCTGCTCTTGCTGCTTCCTCTGAAAAGTATCAGTTCATTTCAGATGCCCATTTTTGAATTGGGTCTTTAAATTTGGGTGGGATGATTTCTTTAAGCTCTTTATATATTCTAGATAGTAGCCTTTTGTCTGACAAACAGCTGGTAAAGACTGTTTCCCATATTGTTGGTTGCCTTTTCTCTCTGTTGGTGGTTTCCTTTGCTGTGCAGAAGCTTTTTAATAGAATGAGACCCCATTTGTTGATTTCTTCTGCCAATTGTCATGCTATAGAGGTTTTGTTCAGGAAGTCTTTCCCTAAGCCAATGTCTTCAAGAGTTTTACCTAACCTGTTTTGCAGCAGGTTTAGTGTGGCTGTTTTAATATTTAGTTAGGTCTCCTATCCGCTTTGATTTTAGCTTGGTACACAGTGAAAGAGATAGGTCTAGCTTTAGTCTTTGGCAAGTTAAAGCCCAGTTTTCCCAGCACCATTTTTTAAAGAGCCTGTCTTTCCTCTGTTGAGGGCTTTTGACTCCTTTGTCAAAGATGAGGTGACTTAGTGTATCTGGAGTTGTTTCTGGATATTCTAATCTATTCCACTGATCCTCAGGTCTGTTACTTTGCCAGTACCATGCTGTTTGTTATCATAATGGCTTTATAAGTATAGTTCAGCTTCAGGATCGTAATACCCCACACCACGTCCTTGTTGCTTAGAAATGCTTTTGCTTTTGTAGGTCTTTTGTGGTTCCCGATGAATGTTAAACTTTTATTCTCTGGCCGGGGAGTTAGCTCAGTGGTTTCGGCGCCTGTCTTGCAAGTACAAGGACCCAGGTTCAATCCCCGGTAACCACATACAATACTGGGTGTGGAGACTCACGCCCAGCAGCAATCAGTACCACATACCACAGTTCCAGGCATGGTGGCTCATGCCTGTAATCCCAGCACTCGGGAGGCAGAGGCAGGAGGATTGCTGTGATGTGAGTTTGAGGCTGAGCTCAGGGCCAGCCTGAACCACAAAGTGAGACCCTGTCTCAAAAAACCTAAAAAATAAATAAATAAATAAAAAAATAAAAATAAAAATATAATTTTATTCTCTAGATCTGTGAAATATGCTGTTGGGATTTCCATTAGATCACATTGAGTCTATATAATAGTTGTGGGAGTGTAGCCATTTGAATGATATCTGTTCTTCCTACCCACGAGCAAAGTATGTCTTTCCATTTTTTGATATCTTCTTCTATCTCCTTTTTCAGAGTGCTGTGGTTTTCAGAATAGAAGTCTTTGACCTCCTTTGTTAGATTGATTCCTAGATATTCCATTTTTGGGGGCTGCTATTGTGAAAGGGAGTGACTCCCCAGTTTCTGTCTTAGTGGGTCTGCTGTTTGTGTATACAAAGGATGTTGATCTTGGAGTATATACTTTGTATCCAGCTATGCTACTAAATTTGGCAATTACATTCAGCAGTTTTTTAGCTGAGTTTTTAGGATCCTCTAACATGTCATCAGAAATAATGTCAGTTTAACTTCTTTTCTATCTTTATTCCTTTTATTTCTTTCCCTTACCTAATTGCTGTGCCTAATATTTCCAGGACTATAGAGAACAGAAGTAGTGAGAGTGGACATCCTTGTCTTGTTCCTGATCTTAATGTGAAAAGTTTCAGTGTTTGATCATTTATATGATGCTGGCTGGTGGTTTCTCATAGATGGCTTTTATTAGTTTGAGATAGAGTCCATCTATTCTAATTTTCGGTAGGGTTTTGAACATGAATGGGTGTTGTATTTTGTCAAACGCTTTTTCTGCATCGGTTGAGATGGCCTTCATATGGTTTTTGTCCTTGGGTCTGTTAATATAGTGTATTACATTTATTGATTTACATATTTTGCACCATCCTTGCATCACTGGGATGAATTCAACTTGGTCAGGGTGTATGATCTTTTTGATTATTCTCTGTATTCTGTTTGCCAGTATCTTATTCAGGATTTTTGCATCAGTGTTCATTAGGGGGATTGGCCTCTAGTTTTCTTTATTTGTTGAGTCTTTCTATGCTTATGGAATCAAGGTAATGATTTCTTCCAGAAATGAATTTGGGAATACTGTTTCCCTTTCAATTTCATTAAAGAGGTGTTTGAGAAATTATGGCACTAACTCTTAAAAGTTTTGTAGAATTCAGCAGTAAGGCTATCAGGACCAGGGCTTTTCTTTGTTGGCAGGTTTTCATTATATTTTCAATTCCACAGATTAAATATTGGGTTGTTTAACATATATATATCTTCTTCATTCAGCTTTGGAATTTCATATGTGTCTAGAAATCTATCTATTTCTTCTACATTTTCTGTTTTATTGAAGTACAGATTTTCAAAGTAGGTGTTTATTATCCTCTGGATCTCTTCAGGGTTAGTGGTAATCTCCCCCTTTTCATTCCTAGTAGCATAGATGTGAACCTTTTCCTTCTTTTGTTTGATAAGATGGGCTAAGTGTCTGTCAATTTTGTTTAGCCTTTGAAAGAACCAACTCTTTGATTGATTGATTTTTTGTATTGTTCTCTTAGTCTTCATTGCATTAATTTTTGCTCCGATCCTTATAATTTCTTGCTTAGTACGAGCTCTGGATTTGTCTTTCTTTTCTCTTTCTAGTCACTTGAGGTTTAGCTTTAGATTCTTTGAGCTTGCTCTGTTTTCCAGATGTAGGCATTCACTGCTATGAGTTTTCCTCTTAAAACTGCTTTCATTGTGTCCCATAAATTTCCTTATGTTGTATTGGGGATATCACAATGCAAGCAGTTGTAAGAACTGTTTAATTTCTTCTTTAGTTTCTTCTGTGACTTATTGGTTGGTCAGCATAGTGTGTTCAGTTTCCATGTATTTGTGAGGGTCCTGGACTTTGTTTTGCTATTCAGCTCCAATTTTAAGGCACTATAGTTTGAAGTATACAGGGGATAACGTCAATTCCTTTGCATTTACTTAAATTTATTCTATGAACTAGCATGTGGTCTATTTTGGAGAATGATCCGTGAGCAGCTGAAAAGAGTGTAAATTCTCTAATATAAACATAATTTCCTTAATGATTTTCTGTTCAGTCTATCTGTCTCTTTATGACAGTGGGGTATTAAAGTTCCCTGCTATTGTAGTATTGGTGTTTATCTCTTTTTTCATGTCCATTAATGTTTGTTTTATTTGAGTGCATTAGAGTTTGGTGCATAGATATTCAAGAGTGTTATTTCTCTTGGATTGTTCCCTGTACGAAAAGATAGTGTCCTTCTTTGTCTCTCTTTATCAGTTTTGCCTTGAAATCTATTTTGTCTGCAAATAAAATTGCCACTCCTGCTTTTTTTGCTATTTCCTGTTGCATAGAGTAGTTTTCCATCCCTTTCCTTTCAGTCTATGGCTTTCTTTCTGAATTAAGTATTTTTCTTGTAGGATCTTGCTTCTTGATTCATTCTGTGTCTCTTACTTTGTGCATTGAGTCCATTAACATTAATGGTTATGATCAATATAGGCAGATTTAGTGCTGTCATGTTTTCCTGTTCTTGGCTCCATCATTCTTCTTTTGCCCTCTTCCCTTCAATGTCTTGTGTAGCCCAATGGGTTGATGCTGTTGAGTCTCACTATTTTTTTCCAAGCTATTTTTTCGAATGTTTTGGAGTGCAGGTTTTGTGAATTTTTTCAGGTGTTGTTCATCATGGAAGTATCTTATTTCCCCCTCTATTTTGAAGGAAAGTTTTGCAGGATACATCAGTTTGGGTTCAAAGTTGTTTTCCTTCACGGCTTGAAATACTTCACTCCAGGCTCTTCCTGCATTTCATGTTTGGGTTGAAAATTCTGTTGTGATCCTGATGGGCTTCCCTTGATATGCAATTGTTTTCTTTTCTCTGGCTGCTTTCAGTATTTTATTCTTTTTTTTTTTTTTAAATCTGAAGCCTTTATAATTATATACCTAGGTGTAGAGTGGAGTTCTATATGCTTCATATATTTGTATGTCCAAGTCTTTTCCTATTCCTGTGCAGTTTTCTATTATCTTTGTCCACAGTTTTTTTTTTAAATGTCTTTTGTATTGTCTCCTGCTTCCTCAGTGACTCCAGTCAATCTTATGTTATTCTTCTTTGAATCATCTAGGATTTGTTGGGTTGATTTCCCATTACCACTTGTCATTTTCCATAAATGATGCCTTTCCTGTTCATTGGCTGAGATCTTCTATGACTGAAATTCATTTTTCTGCCATATTCATTCTATTGTATAGACTTTCGCTTTCTTTCTTGATTTTGTGGACCCCCACTTGTAGGTGTTTAAAAAGTTCCATTGCTTTTGCTATCTTGGATTCTATCAATTCCATGATTTTCTTTTTAGCTTTATTAATCACATTGTTAGCTCTATATAGTATCTCTGTTTTCATGTCAGAGGTCAGTTCTGATTTCCATTTTACTAGATCTGCTTTGGTAACCATTTCAGAGAGCCCTAGTGATTGAGCTTCAGACTTCTCCATTTCCCTTCCCCCTATGTAACCTTGGGGTGAGGATCTTTCCATCTGAGACTTTGAATGTTTCCTCATCTCTGAGTTTTTGTTATTGTTGTTTTTGCCTTTATACCTGCCCTGTTGTCTGGCGATGTTTGTTGCAAGTCTCTCTCTTCCTAATATTTAGGATCCTTAAGATCTCAGTGTTTCCTGGGTTGCTCTTTTTGAGTTTATAATGGGACCTAAACAATCCTAGTTCTGGCACACCATGTAAGCCACTCAGACAGCATGATCAGATCACCTTGATTGAAAAGCACGGGGTAGTGGAGGCCCACCTGCCCCAGCCTCAGGTGCTGGTGTCTATTTTGTGTCACCTGAGGTTCCAATGGACTCGGTGGTGCCTAGTTTATCTAGAGTGTCACTTGTTGCACTCAATGTGGTCAGAGTGGAGACAGGCAGGCCCCAACCCTGTGTGTACACATCTACTGGCCACTCCTGAGGTTCCAGAAGACTCCTTTGCACACTTTTTACATAAAGTTTCCCTGGGTGTGCTCAGTGCAGTGTGTGTGGAGGCAAATAGGCCCCAGCCCTTTGTACCTGTATCTACAGTGCTGCTGAAAGTACCAGAGGACTCTGCTGAGTACCCTTTACCAGGAATATCCCTCGGTGCACTCAGAGCAATTGACTTGAAACCACGCAGGCCCCAGTCCTGTGTCTAGCATCAAATGGCACCACCTAAGGTTCCAGCGGGCTCAGCTGCATACCTATACAGTGTTCCTGGGGGTACTTCTGCAGTTGGCAGAAGGCAGGCAGGCCCCAGCCCCTTGTGCAACATCTAATGGTGCCTCTAGAGGTTCCAGGAACTCGGTTGCACACTTATACAGTTCCTCTGGGTGCACTTCTGTAGTCGGCATGGACCATGCAGGCCCCAGTTCCGTGTATCCTTGTAATGGCCCAGCCTGAGGTTCCAGCAGACTCTGCTGTGTATCCTTTACCTAGGATGTCCCTGGGTGCACTCATGCAGTTGGCATGGAGGCAGGCAGGCTCCAGCTGGTACCCTGCTTGAATGGCGCTGCCTGGGGTTCCAGTGGGCTCAGCTGTGCACCTTTACAGTGTCCCTGAGCATGCTTCTGCAGTCGGTGTGGAGGCAGGCAGGCCCCAGCCCTTTGTGCAACATCTAATGATGCCCCTGGAGGTTCTGGGAGCTCAGCTACACACTTATACAGTGCCTCTGGGTGTGCTTCTATAGTCAGCATGGAGGCAGGCAGGCCCCAGCCCCATGTGTCCCTGTAATGGCCTAGCCTGAGGTTCTAGCAGACTCCGCTATGTACCCTTTACCTGGTATGTCCCTGGATGCACTCCTGCAGCGGCGTGGAAGCAGGCAACCTCCAGCTAGTGTCCCACTTTAATGGCGCTGCCTGAGGTTACAGCAGGCTCAGCTGCACATCTATACAGTATCCCTGGACATGCTTCTGCAGTCACTGTGGAGGCAGGCAGGCTCCGGCCAGAGGGCCACTGTCTGTGATTTTTTTTTTAAAGAAAGAAAAAAATATAGAACAAAAACCATGGCAGTTCCCAAGTAAATGTGTTCCTTCTGAAAGAGAAGCTCACTTTTCTTTGTCTCATGCCTTCAAATAATCAGATATTTAAACTCATTTTTAAAGTCATTGTCTTATCTCAGAGCAGAATTTAGTATCAGTTGTACTCAAAAGAAGCACTTATATAAACATAGAAATTCGTTGTTTCTCTGTAAAAGATCTATTTCATTTTTTATATTCTGTCCAGTTACAGTCATAGAGAGAACCCAGGTTCTGGCCATGAATTTGCTAGCAGTAGGGGGTGAAGCCTGTCAGTGCAGCGTGTGCACTTGGCTCCTCTGATGTTAATGAGGTCAGAGCCGTCTTTTAGGAGTGCAGTGATGTCTTCTTCTTTGCAGAGACTCTCACTTTCTGTAGTTGCTTCCCAGATCAGCTTTTCTTTGATGCCAGTGTATGTTTTGTGAGCCCTCTGCATATGTGTATATATTTAAGGAGGCTGTGGTTTAAAAATATCTGATGACTATTGTCAAGTCAGTCCAATCATTTCAAATGGTAAAATTCTCTGAGTTGTTTGCTCACCAAGTTTAGTACAAAAGCATTTCTTCTGAACCCATAACAATAAAACAAACTATACCTATATTTATCTTATCTGGTGATTACTTAGGAAATATACTTTCAGATATTTTTTTTGATGTCTTTATCAGTTACCTTTTTAAATAAAAACCATTTATCTTTCTGTATAATTAATAGATTTTTAAACTGTGCTTCACTTACATACTTAGCTTATAATTTCCCTGGAAGCAGAGAGTTAGTGAGTGTGTTCTTCCATAAGACTCTCTTGGGCAGCTGGAAACATTTTTATTTCCATACTTTTGTCTCTGGTTTAAGGAAATCAAAGAAAATGAAGACTTAAGAATATGAACTTGGAACAAACAGTTTATTTTATTGAGGAATTATTTTCCTTTTGGAAAATTCAGACTTCATTAAAGAGCTTTATTGTTTACTTGGTCTTTGAACCTGGGATGGGGCTCCTCAGATAATAATTGTGATCCACATCAGAGAAAAGGGATGGTCCAGGCCTGACTCTTCTATGACTTTGTGGTTTTATGATTCAGCTTAACCAACAATGAGCTTGCAGGCATTTTTAAACAATAATCCTCAGTTAACCCAAAGGGGGTATTGATAGCTCAGATGGTAAGATAAACAGTACAGTCCTGCCTGCACTGTCCTTCTGAGGCCCTTTGTGACGACCCTCACTTTTAGGAATCCAGTCTGGTAGCAGGACCTGTCAGATCATTCCCAAGGATCTGTGACAAGGGTAGTTCAGTTTCAGCCAAGCCCACTGAATCTGTTTCAACAAAAACAGATAGTTTCTGTTTTCCGCTTTTATTTCATATTGTTCGATTTATTGGAAAGTTTGAGAATGTTAAGTCTGGTCGAGAGCTTTTTCTTTTAATGATTAGTTTACTCAGAAATATTATCATAAAT
Organism: Petromus typicus; assembly: GCA_004026965.1. Classification (NCBI taxonomy): domain Eukaryota; kingdom Metazoa; phylum Chordata; class Mammalia; order Rodentia; family Petromuridae; genus Petromus; species Petromus typicus. The sequence goes on along the minus strand of PVIR01002978.1, from coordinate 55,586 downwards.
GTTCAATCTTGACTGAATTGCAATTAATGAAAAAGCCAAAACATAGAATGTGGGGAATATATCTCTGTCATGTTGAGATTTGCAAAGCCCTATAGGTGGGGGTCCTCGGTAGTTAGTCATTGGAGACAGGTAGTGAGGTAGAATGGGTATTAATTTTGATTTAGACCCCTTCTAGTATTTTGCTTTTGCAATGAATGACATTTCTCATGCTTATGTGAACTATGACCCTGCTGCTTACCATCTGTGACCTGTCTTCATGTGTGCAGCCAGTGTGTACTAGGTTCTAGGTGTTGCAGTGGAGTTCCTTGTCCACTGACTCCACTAAGCATTCGCCTCTGGGCCCAGCACACTCCTGACCAGATCCAGGAATTGGCAATTCCTCTGCATCTTTAGTTTGTGTGCCAGCTTTCATTTGTTTGTGTGACAGCTCTTCTAAGAGCCTTTTTTATATTCCTGCTGGCAGCTGCCTCCATTCTACATCCAGTCACTCTTTCCAGTGACCACATTTTACCTTCTCTCTAGCCTTTAACACTATTTGAAGTTACTTTCTGGCTTAAATATTTCATTGCCTCCTACTAGAATAGAATACCTATTCCATTTGGCCGAGGATCTTATTTATTTCCAGCATCTCAAAATTTTCTGGCCCAATATAGGGTATCAGTGTTAATACTAAAATTTGAACTTTCTAGACCTGCATAAGTATTAATGCATTGTTTTATATGTTGTATACATAATCAATTCTGTTATCCTTTGTCATTGTGTGAACAATGTCAACCTACTACATAGCACCACCTTCCACCTTGCTGCAGCCGCATCATCTTTTGGAGTAATGGTAGCTCAGATAAGGTGGCTGGTTTTAACTGAGATAAATGGAGGTAAATTAATGGATGAAATAATTAGACATATATCACTGCATGGAGGAAACATCTTCCAGTTACAAGACAACAATCTTCTCACTCCAGAGACATCATGGACATCATGGACATTAATTTAAAAACTCAACAGGTCTTTAAAAGTTTCTTGGTTCTCTCTACCTGTGACCTTTGATTTTGCTTTATGAAAGGTGCATTTCTGCTGTTTGGCAGAAAGGGAGGAGGACAGGCAGGCTCCAGAAGGGCCCAGGTGACCCCTCACAGTGACTGGATCCACAGGACAGACCTCCAATGAGGCTGTTCATGGTCCATCTCTCACACCCTCACATTTTTTGCACCCTGGGGTCACTTATTTATGTATGTGAAAGAGGAAACAGGAAAGAGCTTGACAAAAAGATTATTTTTGTGAGGTAGTTTAATAGCAGAATAGACAGCAAATGCCAGCCTGGGGTCAGTGGGAAAGGCTAGTTGCATAAAATTGCATTTTCATTATTATTTTGAAGACAGCAGGATGAGAAATCTCAGAAGCTTCACACACCTCGAGGTCTTTTAGAGATGTCCATCATCCTAAAACATACATGGCCCATTTTATTCTGTAGCCCAGACAATTTGCTTTAATAGTAACTGGAATTCATTTAGATAACAAAAGAGATGTTACTGGACCCTGTGGTTCCACTTTGCAGACCAAGTGATGCGGTCATCAGAGAGTGGAGCTGCCCCTGAGGTCAGTGCAAGAGGTGCTTGAGGTGCATCTGTCATCTGAAGTGGCTAAGGCTTCAGAGGATGTGACAGTGGGTGAAGATTTGGGGGTAAGGGCTCATGTCTATACAGAAATGGGAGCAGAAGGAATTAAAAAAAAAAGTTCTGGCTTCTGTCTAAAATGATTTATGCTAGGCTCATGTCAGAGTTAAATAATTGTTTTTCTCCTTTTTTTAGTCTCCCCCCAGAAAGTCTCCCTTTGATTTCAGTCTGCTCTAAACTCAGCCTAGAACACAGCAGTCCTCCTGCCTGTACCCCTTGAGTGCTGGGATTACAGGCGTGAGCCACCACACCCGGCACCGTGGTGCATGGTTCTGATTGCAGCTGGGTGTGAGTCTCCATGCCCCACGTTGTTATATGTGGTTACCGGGGATGGAACCTGGGACCTTATGCTTGCAGGGCAGGTGCTAGAACCACTGAGCTAAATCCCTGGTCCACAACCATTCTCTCTAATCAATTCATTCTTTCCTTTTGAAGATAAGCAAAAATTTTACTCCCTCATACACCTAAGTCCTCTGTCCGTCTTGGCCCGCAGATGTTTTCAATTATCACCTTCTGTCTAGAACAAAAAGATGCATTAAGTTCTTGCCAGATAAAAGGAAGTACATTTGATGAAGCTTGACATTTCTACTGTTGGTAGTTGTTTCACTTGGAAGATAGGTAGTTCTTACTGTCATTTTATTTCCAGTCCAAAAATTAACAAGCTAATATGGACATAATAATTGGCTTAATTATAGTCATTTTGTCAGTAAGTGAACTCTATCAAGAAAACACAATAACACACTTCCTTAGTCCGATTCTGTCAACTTTTACTAGGCATCAACTGCCAGGCTATGTGTTGATCCTTAGGGGAAGAGAAGAAATGAAATATGTTTTTCATAACAGTAGAAAAAAAGACCTCTCCTGATGTAAAGGAGACCAAGACACAGTTGCCTGCTTGAGCTCTCTTGTTTTTATAATTCAAAATATTTATTGGATATGAAAATTTTCTTGGGCCACTTTGCATGAATCACCTCTATTCCGTCCAACAGTCTAGTTCAGGAGATAGTATTAACTTGAATTTAGAGCAAAGAAACTGATGCTTAAAGAAGGACTGAATAACTTTGCAGGTTTATACAGCAAGGGAGTGATTTGGGTTCATTGTGGACTTGTTTTTCAGTGGACTATAAATAAAATGGAAGTGCATGTTTGAATACAGCTACCTCATATTCCCATTTTAAGGCCATCAACAACAAGTGAGGAAGGAGAGAAATAATGCTTCATAATCTTTAAAAATACAGTGAGCTAAGATGACTAAGGACTTTGAGAACTATTTAGCAGTGATTAAACATGTGATATAGAAGAGGAGATGAAGAAGAGAATTTCTGAAAAGTCAGAAGCAAAGTTCTCTTGTCTGCTCTTTGATAACAGTAATAAAGAGAAAACTCAGTATTTTTTTCTGAAACTATAAAATGCAGGTAAAGAGTGAAAGGGATTTAGCATACTGTCTTTACTCTTAGAAGGAGAAAGTAGGAAATGTTAGATACTGTAGTTCAGTGATTGGTTCTGTACTATAAAACATTGTATATAAAAAGCCAATACATGTACCTATATAAATTATTTATATATATGTGAATCATATATACCCCTCTTACATACAGTCTGCTCTAATATCTTCTAGCTAAGAGAAACAAATCGTGATCCATTAGTTAATAGCTCACAATATATAAGTCTTTATCTAATCCCACAGTCTTTTCCCTCTCCTCTTTTTATACCTTAAGCTAAGGAGAAACATCACAACAGAAGCGTTCCTACTTTTTACTTCCCCTTCACTTGGTTTTTTTCTTTCTTTGTTTGTTTGTTTTTTGCAATACTCAGGGTTGAACTTGGGCCCTTGTATTTTCAACATAGGCATGGTGCACTTGAGCGAAATCCCTGCCTCCCTTTACCGTTTCCCAACCCATGTTTCTATGTACAACATACATGGGCCCCCCTTCTCTACCACTGCACATAACCTGTTGCTATAGGCTGAATGTTTGTGTCTCCCCCAAATTCATATGCTGACATCCTAACCCTTGAAGTGATAATAGTGGGAGGTAAAATTGTTGGGAGGTGATGAGATAATGAGAGTAGAACCCTAGTGAGTGTAAAGGGCCACCAAAGAAGAGACTCAAGAACTCCCTTTTTCTTGCCCTGTGAAGACTCAGCAAGCCATCAGCTGTCCATGAGCCAGGAAGCAGACCCTCCTTAGACACTTAATCTGTCAACACATCGATATTAGATTTCACAGCTTGAGAACATTAAATTTTCTGTTTTAAATTTGTAGTGTTCTGTTACAGCAGCCAGAATGGGCCAAGAAACCTGAACTTTAAATTCCAGGGCCCTCTGTCATCTCTGCTATGTTATCTCTGCAAATGAGGGATGTATATCACTTGTTATTGGTACTCTGAAGGTAGTTACAACTGAAGGGAGTTTATTTCCAGTAACTGAAGCTTCTCTAATATTCAGGAAACATTCTCTTTGGGGAAGAATTGTTTTTGATAAAATTTTTATAACTGGAAAGGAAAGAAACATTTTCAGTCAAACTCAGTCATCATATAGTTCCATTAGTGACATTATCTTTTTATTTTAGATGTCAAAACTTGAAAACCAAAATGAAATCCAGGCCCACTGAAGTTTATTATTTCAATTACAACCATGGTTGTATAACAGAAAAGCTTCTTTTGAAAGCAATGGTACTGGAGTTTTGTGTTAGGGAAAAACAAATTGTCGAAGTTCTGCAGGATTGTCTATTTCATGTTTATTTTCATGTGAAAATAGGATACAATGAAACTTTTGTGTTTTAATATTCTTAGAGGCTGTAGCAACCTGGCCTGACTTATGAGAATTTCTGACTGAACTGTGTTATGTTTTTCTGTATGAAAAATAGTATGTGGAGCACTGTTTAGTTTTCTTTGAAATCATTTTTAGCAGAGAAAAAATTACAGGAAGGTTGGAGAGGTTGGGACTCTGAGATTTGTTTCATAGGCTTGCAGTTTTAAAGTGTATAAAATAATGAAATATATGATAAGTGGTCTGTGAGCATTAGACTTTAAGTATACTCACTACAAGCACTTCTCATTAGCAGGACAGAAATCGTGAGTGTCATCCCAGATCTCACCCTTTACTCCTCACGTGAGGCACTATTGCATTCTATGTATTCTTTTCAGAGACACCTCATTACTATATACTTGTGTTCAGGAAATCATAGACACTACCTTATTTTGGGGGTTGAGGGTCTTTAGAAGACAGACTTACCTTCCATTCCATGCCATCTTTACTCCCTTTCATCAGTTTTCACCTTAGCCATGTGAGTAAATAATTTAAAACAGTCATGGCAGACCTTTTGGAGATGAAATGCTAAAGTGCAACCCAAAACTCACTTATTTATTGCAAAGTGCCAACAGTGCCTTTAAACATGAACACTGAGGTTTCAGTTTGGAAGAAAACCAACTCTACATTAAAATTTTTGTCTTAAAAGTAGAACATAATAACAAGCATATGATGGGTTCAGTATCATTGATTTACACATAGGACTGCCTTAGTGGTAGAGCACTTGCCTCTGATAGCCAAGTCTATGGGTGCAAAAGAGGACAAAAAAAACCCCAAATGTGAGTCTGAACATATTACTGTTGATACTGGGAAATGCACATCTACCAAAATTCATATCTTCCAAGCTCTGTGGGACCCACTCTATTGCCTTTCTCACCAGAAATTCACCTTTTTCTGCCTATCTGATCTTTCCATTTCTTGAACACACTAAGCACCTTTCCTCCAGAGAGCTTTCAGCTCACCTTTCTATGACAAATATAATTAGCTTTGTTTCTTTGATAAAAATCATCTTAGCAGACTGTAGATATATTATGATAAGGTCATTCCTTGATTTAAAAATAACAGCAATCTTATCTGAAACTAGGCTCACAGAGCCTGCATCACAGCATTTTGGAAGATCTTCAATGAAAACACATTTAGAAACACAAAGGTTTACTAAAATCGGGTTTGATTGAAGATGATGTAGTTTTCAAAGCACTGTACAAATCTCATTTAAATTTTATTTTAGAGCCAAGTTTGAAGTTGATATTGTTATTCAGAAAAGCTGAGAAAATAAGATGGTAGATTTAAATTTAAATATGTTAGTAAGGAAATTAACTGTAAGTAGACATCATACTCCAGTTAAAGACATGACTGCTATACTAGATAGGTAATGCCCAACATAATGCTGCTTTTCAAGGGATTATCCAAAGTATAAGGATGCAAAAAACTGAAAGTATAAAGATGGGAAAATATAAAATACAAATACTAATACCCCCTCAAAGCAGATAATAGCAACATTAATACTAATAAGACTTTAAAATTTTAAAATATCAAATATTAAAAGGACATTTATAACTGTTAAATCTTTCATTCACCTGAAAGTTAAAACAGTCCCTAAGTTTTAGTCATTTAATAAAAAATGCAAACTAGTGAAAGCAAAAATTGACAGAATTCACAGAACCAGAGAAGTGTTTAGACAGTAAGAGACACCTCTGCACAACTGGGGGAACAGACAATCATTACTAAGCATTTAAAAGGTTTCCATAATGTGATAATAAATGTTACTGACGGACATATAAAGACAATGAGCACAAGAGCTCAGAAAACCTTTTTTTTCTAGTGTAATGAAACATAGAAACACATCTTTTGGCAAGATAATCCAAAAGCAAGCCAAAAAATATTTCAGGGGCTTAAAAATTTACAAAGAGTTAAAAGTTGATGATAGTTCATTTAAGGTCCTGAAAACAGTGGTAAAATCTTGACTATGGGGGCCGGGGAGTTAGCTCAGTGGTTCC
>PVIR01002978.1:0-49008 GCA_004026965.1 Petromus typicus | reverse complement strand
TCTTGACTATGGTTATATTTCAAAATTTTTAAAAATATTGTAATAAATTGTAGGTGAAGGAGAAATAAAAATAGAGGTGAAAAATATTTTGACCTAAGTAATAGTAAAATTTTGACATATCTAGATGTATAAAATAGAACTAATACTATATGTGGGGGAAATTTTTAGCTTTAAGTCCAGATTGAAAGGAAGACTGAAAATAAACCTTATATCACAAAAAATAATTTTTAAGAAAAAAATAAACTGGAAGGACACAGAAGTGACAAAATAACCAGAAAATAACTGAAAAATGTTAAGCAAAAGAACAAAAGTTCATAAAGAAGATTATCATCAAAATCAAAGTATCATCTTTGAAAGGCTATTACAGTTTTTTTTTTTTTCAAAAAGAAAGAGACAGAATAGCAGATGTGAAGGATGAAAAATAGGACATCATTATAATTCCTTGCAGATTCTGAAAATATAATGAGGGTATTACTAACAACGTTGTCAAATGAGTGCAAAATTTCTATGGAAATAATGGCAAGTTAAGTCAAATAATGTGTTAAGAAGTTAATACAAAACAATTTAAAAGTTAACACATTAACAAATTTGGTTTAAAATAGGGATAAAAATTTGGTTTGATGTATTTTCTTTTTTGAGACAGGGTCTCGCTTTGCAGTTCAGGCTGGCCCTGAACTCAGCCTCAAACTCACATCACAGCAATCCTCTGGCCTGGGATTACAGGCTGATTGCTGCTGGGCGTGACTCTCCATGCTCAGTATTGTATATGGTTACTGGGGCATCGAACCTGGGCTCTTGAGCTTGCAAGACAGGTGCCAGAACCACTGAGCTAACTCCCCAGCCTGGTTTAATGTAATTTTCCATACTAATTTTAGAAAGGGGGAAAAAAAACATGATTACCAATAAAATATTCATTGAATTCAAGATTAGCTCATAATAAAAGTTCTTATGGCAAGCATTAAAGGACATTTTTTAGTCTACCAAATGTATAGAGCAGTTAATTCATACAGTTGAGATCTGTGATCTTCAGCTTGTTTTCTTCCAGTAGTCATTCTGTACTCATTCAGATGTATGCAATGACCTTCAGCATTTAGTTACTCATCTTCATGTTTTTGTTTTAAATGAAAATAGTACTTTACTTATTTTTTGAAACCGTGTAAAATGATGGCAGAAGCAGGTGAAATATATTGTTATGAGTTTGAACTTTACCATTTCCAGAGAGAGCACTTGTGCGGGTATGAGTTCAGAAAAGATAAGAAAGCCATGCTCACAGTACAGTGGGGATAGCAGGCTGAGGCCCAGTGTCTTGGCATGGGGACAGACAGAATGGTACCCAGACAAGAGTATGTGTTGTGGGTCCAGCAGACTGGGTCCTGAGCCTAGCAATGCAGATTGACTAAGAGAGGCTATGTAGCTTCTCGGCAGGATGTCTTCTGCTCCCACTGTGTGTGAACTCTGGCTCCTTATCCCTGGGAAAGAGGTGGGAGGAGTTACGGCACCCCGAGTAGCCCATAGATTCCAACCCAGTGAGACAGTATTCCTTATACTTGGCTTAAGTCAGGAAATCCATTTTGACTGTGGTTTATTATCATAAGATTGAAGAAACATTTTAAGCAGTTTCCTCCGTGTTAAATACTTTGAATAATGTAGCTCATATCACAGGGTCTTTTATAATTTAACTTGAGAGCTTATTAATTTTCAGTGAAATATTTTGATAAAGTTGTTCTACTTCACAGAAACAGTAAGAATTACATAGAAAACAAAGTAGCTGTTATCACAGTCATCACTTTTTTTTCATATTTCCTGTTTTTCCCATGCCACTTCATCCTGGGGATAAAAACACAGCACAGGAGTGTGCACCAAATGCCATTTCTTTAGCTACAGCTGGGTCTCTCAGTTTCCTCCCAAGTCGCTCTGGAGCCCCCAGTGAGCATGTCACATGCATCCTGGGAGCAGGTCATCTCAGTTATTAGTTGTTCCCTTTCCACCCTGAGGAAGGCTTCCAGCTTCTGGAAGATATGATCCCCACATCGCTGGCAAGTCAGAATTGTGACTTCTGACACCCAGCCACGGTGACAGTCTCACATTCAGGGCACATAGGGCATTGCAGGACTGAGCAGTGTCTCCCTTTAGTTGAATAGTGCTACTGCACACCTGTTGCTGATGTTTTGCATCTCTGCTGCTCTCTGAGACTTTGTATAATCCACTGTCTTGTCTTGATGCTACCTTCATTAGTAACTTCTCTCCCTGGGCCTCCAGCTAGTCCACCACAGCAACAAAGAACAGATACACTTTTCTCTACAGTACACACTTCGTTCTTGTGGCATCACTGTCCTTGATCTCGTAGATTATTATTTCCTTGTTACTTTTTCCTTCCTTTTTCATCCTGGAAAGCCCTTGGTCCTTTGTGCGTGAACTGATCCAAAGAGAATCCACCTGAGTCCTCTGTACATGTTGCATGAGGATAAAATACCTCCAATATGAGAAAAGATGTTCCTAGTACTGCCCTGCAAAATCCTCAACAGTACAGTGCTTTAGAGTTAGTTTCTTCAACAGATACTCTCATGAGTGACCAGAAAAACAGAGGGGGATGTTGATAGATTTTGAAGGAGGATGCTGTCATACAAACTTCTGTGCCCATTTGTCATTCTGGCTTTGAAGGTATGTTTTTTGTTTGTTTTGGTTGATTTGGTTTGATTTCTCACATGTAATTCTTTACTGGTACATTTTAGTTATATAATACAATGACATTTATCACTGGGGTATTTTACCTGTACATGATATCTTACTGTTTATTTTTTCTCCATTCCTCTTTCTCTCCTAAATCCTTCCTGTTTCCATTTTTTCCTTTTCTCATAATTTTTCTTTACCTTCTTTCCTTTCTCCCACTTCCCTTCCTTAGTTCCCCTGACCCCTTGAATATTTTCTTCTTATTTCACAGTATCTATTAAACATTATGATCTTCATTTACACTTTTAGTTACTCACACCAGAGAAACTATTTGGTATTTCCATGTGTGTCACATATTTCACTTAAATATATAGCCTCAAATGCATCCATTTAGCTATAAATATATCTAGTTTATAATTCTCAATGGCCAAATAGTACTCCATTAAAAAAAAAATCCCACATCTACTTTATCCAGTCACCAGTTGATGGCATTTGGGTTGTTTACAATATTTATCTAATATGAACTGTGCTGCTGTAAATATGGGTGTGCATTTATCACTGTAATATTAAGCTTTTACTTCTTTTGAGAGGATATCCAGTAAAAGAATAGCTAGTTCAAATGGACCTCTAATCTTAATTTTTGAGGAAGCTCTGTATTGGTTACAACACTGGTTGCACAAGTCTACACTTCCACTAAAAGTGGAGAAGGGTTCCTTCATCCCCTGAACCTCACCAGCATTTGTTGTTGAAGTGTTGATCTCTTCAGAGTTGCCATTCTTTCTGGAGGGAAATAGAATCTCAGTATTGTTTTCATGTTGAAAATGACCAGTAATGTTGAAAAATTTTTATATGTTTATTTGCTTTTTCTATTTTTTCATCTGAGAAATGCCTGTTCATTATAGATACCTATTTTTGAATTGGGTCTTAAGTTTGGGGGATCTGATTTTTTAAGTTCTTTGTATATTCTAGACCATAGACCTTTGTCTAAGGAACAACTGGTAAAACTTTTTCCCACTTGGGAGTTATCTCTCTTCACTCTGTTGATGGTTTTTTTGTTGTGTCAAAGCTTTTTAGTAAGATGAGATCCCAGTTGTTGATTCTTTTGCTAATCCACGTGATTGAGGTTTTGTTTATGAAGTGTTTTCCTTCACCAGTGTCTTCAAGAATTCTACCTAATCTATCTTCCAGCAGGTTTAATATTTCTATTTAAATATTATATCTTTAATGCTTCGATCTTTTGATTTACATATGGTGGGAGATATGGATCTAGTTTTAAACTTTAGCAAATTGAGACCAAATTTTTTCAGCACCATTTATTAAAATGGCTGTCTTTCCTCCAGTGAGGATATTTGGCTTCTTTTTTCACAGATAAAGTGGCTTAATATGTCTGGAGTTGTTTCTGCATCTTCTAGTCTGTTCCATTTATTTTCAGGTCTCTTTCTTTGCCAGTCCATGCTGTTTTATATAGTAGCTTTATAGTATAGTTTCAAGTTGGGAATTGTAATACCACTGCCATGTGTTTGTTATCTAGAATTGCTTTTGTTTTTGTAAGTCTCTTGTGGTTCCAGATGAATTTTTGGATTGCTTTTTCTAGTTCTGTTAAACATGGTGTTGAAATTTCAGTCAAGATTGATACTTTAGGAAGTGTGGCCATTTTCATCATATTGTTTCTTCCTACCCAAAGCAAGGGATGTCAGGATATCTTTCTTGTTTCTTTGTTTTTTGTTTTTTGTTTTTGGCCCTGTAGTTTTCAGAGTGGAGATCTTTTCCTTAGATTGATTCTAAAGTATTTCATTTGGGGGGGGGTGTTATTTTGAAAGGAATTATTTCTCTAGTTCCTCTGCCAATGAGTCTGTTGTTTATGTGGTTTTTGAAGAAAAGTTTATAGAATGGAGAAGCCATGGATCAGGATTTCTTAAACATTATACTGTACATTTACTACTTACTTCAAAAATGAATTATCATATACTCTTATGGTGTGAAGTTACCCAGAAGAATATGAAATTTTTAAAAAAATTACAAAGCAACAAAAACTTTCTCCAAAGCAAAAACTGTAAACTTTTCTATGTAACAGGGTCAAATTCCTAAAATTCAAGGCTAGTTACCTACTTCATTAAGAAATATGAATTCAGACAAATTTTATGAAAAAAATATGGAAAGAAGTTGGCTAGCAAGTGACTTTAGAGGTTAATTTGTATACTAATTGGCTTGTTTAGTACCCACCATTACCCTAGATTCACCTAACATTTCTACTTTAAGTAAATGATGGAACATTATAGTAATTAAAATGTGATTCATTTTTCTTTAGTGTTTCTACATTAACATTAAAAATAATTATTTGGGTTTAATCCAAATCAGCAAAAAATATACAGCATCTAAATGAAGCATTTATTTTTCAAGTAGTATTTCCTGTTGCTGAATGTGTAGCACAGTCCACAACAGAACCTCATTTGTGAACTGCAGAGCTTAAAGGATATTCTCCTAAGGCATATGCCTCTCTTATAACTCCTATTTATTTATGCTACAGGTCATAATTCTGGTGAATGTGACACTGCAGTCATTCTTGCAGTCACAAATTATAATGTGTATGTGCAAATTACAACTTTCTCGCACACAGTAAGGAGCAGAATTGTTTCAGGTGATATAAGAAGGATAAGTAAAAGTCACTTGATGCAACAAGGAAAATAAATCATGAAGCATTTTTTTAACAAAGGGAATTTTTTTGTTCTTGAAAGATGCTTAGTTTACAAAATTAAGAACTTCTAGCTGATGAATTTCAAACAGTGCCTTGAAGGATGAGTCATTCGATGAACGTGATGACTGTATATAGGCTGTAAGTGTTGAACAAGGTGACATTTGCAGTTCTGCCCAATTTTGGGGCCCGTGGGAAATCCTTCCAATAAGCATCCTGTGAAGTTTCTGTTGTGAGAGCTGCTGTTTGCCACAAAATGCCTGAAGCAACAAGCCATTGTGTGCAGAGTTTTGGTAGGAGGCTGAGTTAGCAGGAAAGCAGGACTTGAGAAGATGCTCTTCTTCGGAGAAGAATCACTTCCTGTGATGTCAGCAGCAAAAGAACAGAGGTGCATCATAGTCAGTGGTGGCACTAGTCTTTTGCTTGCATTTGTGTTTCACCCGGTAGGTCTTTGAGCTCCTTGGTATTAGGTCATCATGATGACAGCAGCAGAAAATCATTTATTCACTCACCATTTTGTGTGTGTCAGGTGGTGTAATCTCTGACAGTTTTGTGTAGGTTGTGGGAAGGAATTGTTTCTTCATTCATAGATTGTGGAGTGGGAGGGAGAGCTTCTTGTTCAAGGTCACACAACTGGTAAGTGTTAGAGCTTAGTTCAGATCTCCGATAATGGAAGCACTTCACAAATAGCAAGCAGCTGAATGACTGGTTGAGTAATGCAAGCCACATTTCCATGTAAAGCCACACACTCAGAAGCATGTGTTTTGCATTAAACTGGGCAGGGTTTCTCACCCTATTGATATTTTGGACTGGATAATATTTTGATGGGAAGGTTGTCCTGAACACTGTAAGATGTTTAGTGCATTGCCCTTTAACTTTTAGCCACTAGATATCAGTGGCAATCCTAAGATAAGAAATGACTCCAGAAATTTCCAAATGTCTCCTGGTAGACAAAAGTCTTGCTTGGCTGAGAAACACAACAATAAGTAGGCCATTTTAAGCATCTGTACTTTTCTAATACCCATTCCTACCCTAGTTATCTGGGGATATTATAATTTTCCAGGAAATTAAAAGCATCACATTTAGCAGCACTGATAAGACCTAACTTACATGTATTTGCCTTTCTCAGTTTGTGATGATATGAAGGTATTCACTCTCTAAGAGTTTGCGAATGGGGTGACAATGGTTTCTTTGTTTTTTCCTTCAAATAACAGAAGGCAGAAACATCATCAGTGGATCAGAATGAAAATAGTTCCTATTTAGGACAGAAAAGGTATACATTTAGTGGTAGGGCCATGAAATAGGGGCATTGTATCAGTGGGGGGACTTTTAACTCAGTGCTTGCCAGCAACACTGAGCCGATAAGCTGTGCCCCAGCTGCAGTCATCCCAGGCCCAGAGGAACTTGGGTAAAGGCCCAAGTAGATTGTCTCATACTGTATTCATATGTTTTCTTGAGAATTTTTGTTTGTTTGGGATCCAAATCAGTTTGTGGGTGATGCTTCAAGTGAGAAGTGTATGTTAGATCAAGAGGATGTGGTTTGATTTATAATAGGAAGGGCCAGTCCAGATTTTCAAAAGGTAGATTTGTCTTTTGCATTTGCAAGTCATAAATAGAGATTCTTATACTCATTTTGCAATAAAGTAGAGGGTCTGAAGCACCAGTGCTCACAGTTTGACAGCTTCACAGGGCCACACTTTGATATAGTTACTGCTTTGTAGCAATCTGGCATAAATATCCTGAGTACCTCAGAATATATTTTAAAAAGACAGTCTCCTTAAAATTACTTAGGTAGTCAGGGTCTCCAGAGATCTTTGAGTTTAAAGAGTCAAATTTTCTACATATTTAATGAGTGATACTAATATAAGAGAATAGCATTTTATAGAATGTATATGCTCTAGACTTTAAAAAATCTGATTAATGAAACAACTATTGTAATCTGGTTTAAGAAAATCTAGATTTACAAAATATAGATGAGACCATAAATTCTTCATAATATAAACTTATTTTTAAAAGGGTAATATAAATGATATACCATTAGGATCCATATAGGTTGCTGATGATTTGACTCAGAGGCAGCAAAGATAGGCAGGGAGCAGAGAAATAAGTGGAAATTCCCAGTACTCAACCTGCTGGAGTATGAATCAGGAATTAAGGAAAATCTCTGAATCCTAAAGTGAGCTAGAGCTAAGTACTATTGAATTTGATGGAACTTCTTTATGTTTTAAATACATTCAGCATAAAACTGGACAAAATACTGAGAAGGGAGATCAAACCAAAGCAGGAGAATGAATACAGTAATTGTCTGAAGTTGAGAGAGCCATAGGGCTGGGTCCTTTCCTTCGATCTGCCCTCTGCCTGGGAGGATCCCTCCCTGAGCTGAGGCTCCTTCCAGATCAGGCTGTGATCCACGGGGGGTGGGGTGGGGTGGTGTGAACCTTTGACTGAACCCTTTGGCATTTACATAGTAGTCCTTGTTTTGAAGAAGTTTCCATTCAGGAATGAGATAGAAGGATGTTATATAAAGATCACTATATTTTAAGAAAATTGCTGTAGGAAAAACACTGCCCAAATATATTAGTTTCAAGAATTCTTTATGGCCTTAAAAATCATTGGGAACTTTAAAGAGCTTTTGTTGATATGATTGAAATATATATGTATCTATTTATTTATAAATTTAAAAAAAAACATTGCCATTAACAAAATAAGATATTTTAAGATACAACTTTTTCAAAACAAAAAATGTCAATAAGTTTAAGGTTCATTGACATTTATTGCAAGGCTCTTTAATGTCTAACTTGACTGACTTAATACAAGTCACCTGGATTCTCTTGTACCATTCCAGTCTGTTTTGATATGTTTCAATTAAAGAATGCCAAGAAATCTATCTTCACAAACATGTGTAATTATGAAGACAGAAATATTTTAATAGCTTTTTTCAAATAATTATGTATATTATTGTACCAAAACTCAAAACCCGCCTGTTTTTAAGCCCCCACAATTCATAATCTTGCTTTTGCCACACGAGTGCAAGCACAGGTATAGATAAAAAGGGAAAGAATGCTTTAGTTTTATTGTGCAAAAGGATTTGAGCTTCCACATACCAACAAAGGAACTGAGAAACACCCAGAGGTAGATCACATTTTGAGAACCTACTTTAAACAGAATATTTTAAATCTGGAAAAAGACCAAAATTTAATATTTTAAATTAAAAATACATAGATTAAAGAGAAAACTAGAAAAGTGTCAGCATTTAATTTGTCAAAATGAAAGATTTTGAAAATGTTAGGAAAGTACAAAAGCTCTCATACCCTAAGAATACTTCTTTTTATTACTAAATCATTTGTGTTCTTTTTCTTTTGTTTTTACATTTTACTTTAGTATTTTCAGAACTGGTACAGTTTTTAAAAAGACTTATTATTTCATAAGAATTTTTCCATTTATGGGCCAGGAGTTTTTTTCCAATTGTATGCAAAATAGTAACTCTTACTACTGGTACAAATTTGAACTCATATTGATATTAACTAGCTAACTTAAATGGTGCCCAATGATGTTAGTTAATGTAATTTCTTCTCTAAAACAGAGTAACAGAGGTTTTTATTAACTGAGTTGAAAGTAATATAATCATCAAATTAATATGCTAACAATTTTAGATTCTTAGTTATGCCAATTTGATTTTAATGGTTTAGCAGATTTCTGTTTTTTTTTTCTTAAAAATTTAAAAATAACGAGAGGTATTTCCGTTTAGGTACAGTTTGTTTAATGTCATTGTTGCCATAAGTACAATACTTTAACCTTTAATCATTCTCCATCTAGTTTATTTCTCACCCAATTAAGGGATGATCTATAATGGTAACTGCTTTATTTTCAAATTCTGGCCCTATGTGAGTGATTCTGGCTGGTTGGTGTTCTACTGTACGACCATTTTCTAAGTTACGTAGTTTTCATATCTTGGAGTTATCTGGCGCGAGGAGCAGCAGGACACAGAATTGTGAGACACATATCTCTGTAGGGTCACTCCCAGAGGCATTCCTATCAGAAGTGGGAATAATTAAGTGGAATAATTAAATGGCAGCACTTTTTTGCAGCTTTGGTTTCTTTGGAACAATTTTATTCTGTCTATCATCAAGTAAGTCCCCAAAACATCTTGTCTACTCTGATTATATACTTCAACTCTCAACAACGTCTGTGTCAATCTTGTGATCTCCATAGAATCAGATGACTTATGAAAACAGATAGGTATTGTTTGAAATATTGTGAACATGGGATGCTTCATTTAGTTACTTTATGTCTACTTCATGATAGCCTGTACTCACCTGCTACCTGACAGCAGATGAGTATTGAAATGTTACATGCACAGGAGGGTCATCTTCAGTGATATAGTACGGAAGGATCCTGAGTCAGAGGAAGTCTCAGCATCTGCACTCAAATGCCTGTGGCTGGACAGCTTAGTATGGTCACTGAATTCATCCTTTGTTTGTTGTTTTCATAGCAATGTAAGCAATTATTGGTATCCGCTTTTTTCATTGACCGGGCCTTGGAGACGGTCAGTCTGGGATTAAATCCAGCTCTTCTACTTATAGAAGTGTATTTAGGAAGTTACTTAGCCTTTTTGTCACTACACCTTTATGTGTAAAATGCAATAACATGGTTTCTATGAGGATTAATGAGCTGATACATGTAGAATACTTGATAATTACTATAATTAGTTAGGAAAGTATACAATATTAACACACAATATTTATTAATGACCCACAGTTCTACAAAGAGCAGCTTTAACTCAAATGTAGGGTGTATGTCTCAATTTAAAGAAATAAATTAATAGAGTGACTAATAGAACAAATAATACTGAGCATCAGAATAGTGATTAAATTAAGGCTTTCCTACCTAAACACCAAGCAATGGGACAGAAGCAGTAGATCAGAAAACCAGAATGAAGTGTGGGATAGGAAATTAATCCAAGAGGTCAAACATGTATTGGTAAGAAGCTCTAAGAGAAATAAGTAGAGAAAATAAATAAGATAAATTATCAAAGAAATATCAGAGAAATAATAAAATATCATTTCTATAAGTTGAAGTTAGATCTGGGTTCACACAATTATATGGTCAACTACTCTTTAAAAACAACTACCTGTATCCTAATGAAATTTCAGAATTCTTAGGATAAACAAAGAATCTTATTTACAAATATGAGAGAAGCTCTATAAAAACAAATAATATTTTGATTATAGACTTCTTTTTGGCTACTTTGGATTCTCGGTACAATGAACTGTGAGATTTTAAAGTTCTTGTGGAAAACAACTTTGAACTACAATTCCCAAACAAATATAAAATATCATTGGAGGTGCAGAACATAAGATGAAAGGAAAACATAGATCTAAGAAAAATTATAAAAATATCCACAGGAAACGTAAAAGATAGAATTTGAAACTGGAATATATGATAGTCAAACTCACAGTAAATACAGAATTATGCATTAAAGTAACAAATGAAACTTTTACCCAAAAGATTGATAATAACCAATGTTGGTAAATACAAAGGATAGGTGTTCTTATGTGTATATTCATGGTGGGATCATAATATGCAGTGCCAGCTTTTCTGGAAGATAGCTTGGCACTATTTTGAGTGCATATTCCATTTGATCCAGTGATTTTAGTTGTAACTTCCTACCGTAAGATAATAGATCCATGCATACAGATCAATATGCAGGACGTGTACTAGGGTTTCATTATACAAGGGTTAGGGCTGGGGAAATAGTGCAAACATTGTATATATAGTTTTCGGCACCATTTATACTTCTTAAGTGATTATTCTAAGTTACCAGTCTTCAGACACAGACTGGCCCTGAAGTCTGTCAGCAGCTTCACCAACAAAGAGGTAAGTAAGCCTAAACTATATTCATAAGTAACACACTCCTATGATCAACAGAGATAAGGTTGATTTGAATCTGCTCCAAATTCAAGCAAATCAAAACATTCAGTATTGAGCTGAAATGAAGCTTAGAAAATTTCAACCCCAAAGGAAACTCTTTTGGAAAATTATGACAGAGTGAAAATTGAATTATAATGGAAGTCTATGTACTCTATAATTTTATAGTTTTCCAAACAGTATACCATCTCACTTTGCATTGTGTTTACTTAATTAGGTGTTTGAAATATGGAAAACAATATTTAGGAGAAGGCAGAAACATAGTCTTAATGAGGCTCAGACAGCATAAACAGAAAAGATAAATTCAGGTGTCTTTATATTTTAATCATTCAAATAATAATTTTAGTGTAGAAAGTGAGGTAGCTCTTTTATTGCTTTCCATCAGTCAGATTCTTTGTCACATACATAATATCTGATATTTTTTCTTGTAAGATGCCTGAGACTACAGTCAGTGACAAAATAACACCAAAAAATACAAATTATTTTTACATTTCTTCATAACTGGGCCTAAATTAAGTATGTTACAGAGTCCTATTCTATAAAAGTATTTAGAAATAATGGCTCCAAAAATAAATAATAAAAGTGAACAAGTTTGTTTTAAGTTGCTTATGCTAGAACACGTGTGTCCAGCTTTTTGACTTGCCTTAGCCATACTAAGTGAAGTGGAATTGTCTCAGGCCACTTAGAAATGTATAATACAATTATTGTGTGTAACAAACTTTCTTTATTTTTTCATTTTTATTATAAAAAACAAAAAGCTCAATTTTAATAATTAAATAAGCAAGTATATTTGCTTACTAATAGTAATTACCTATCTTCACCAGTATTCTTATGTAGGTAGACTGAAATACTCACCAAGTTTCACAAATGTGGAGAACATCTCTCATTCATGGACTTTGTGCTTGGCACAGAAGGCTGATTTAACACTATACTGTGCTTTTCCATTGTGCATTCCCACCTAGCTTTCCATTGTCACCTACTTTCTTGTCACCAAGTTCTCTTGACTGGCACACCATTGAATTGTGCTCCTATGGGGTCCCCATACAAGGTCACATCTGGTTGGCACCCTGAGGATTGACATACCTTTGCTGGAACTTTTAGAGAGAATGTCTGTAGTGTGAATGAATAGGTAAGAGATCTGAATAGAGTAGAGTAAAGTAGAGGTTAATACTCTGGAAGTGACCACAGCTGCCTTTGGAGTGTTGATGATGTCCTGATTATAAATCACATAGTCTGAGACCTGACATGTAATACCTAACAAATTCTTAAAATAATTATGTAACTGTTTCCTTATTTATCAGACTCCTATTCAGTGTCCACTTTGTGAGGAGTTGTGCTGGCTACACTTGTGTTGGCATCTGTCTGGGTCAATGAGAGAAGGGAGCTGTGGCTTCCTGCAGAGCAAAGGGTTGGTCCAAATTAAGAGGACAAGAAAGTAGACTCTCCTGTAGCTGAATGGTTCTCCATGTGAGGAGTTGGAGCTGCTGCTGTTGAGGTGTAGGATCTGAGTTCATGTGGCTAACATAATAGGAAGAAAATATGAGTCAACATAAATTAATTTTAGACTATAAAAGAAACCTTAAATTTGAAATGTTCTGATAAATATGTGCACCACCCCCAACATGGCCTGCTAGTTCAAAGAACTCTAAAATCTTGGTTTTTTCCAGTATTTTAGAAAACTATGCCTTTCTATTATGATAGTATAAAAAGCTCATTTAGAAACTTTTGTGCTTTTAGTGTTTCTCATCCCAGTAATTCAAGGGCAGAATAAAGAATGAAAATAATGGGTACAAAACAAAGGCTTTCAAGTGTAAGATGTAGAGGTTTTAATTAAGGGATGATGAAAAAGTGACTAGTCTTTCAAATCTTTAATAAAGCTAGTTAATTCTCCACTAATGCTGTAGGAATTATGCTCTAGTGAGCTGGGACATTTTATCATAAGCAGCAATATTATGTGCTTTTAATTAACAGTTGTACCTCGATTTGTCAGCCACTATTGAAAGAAAAGTGATATCAAATAATATACTACACTGTTTCATAATCATCTTTAGAAAACTTTAAACATCATCTGGATAGAGCATTATTTGTTAAATTTTGTACAGATCAAATTGTCAGACACCAGCCTCTTCTCTAGGAGTGAATAGTTCAAAATAAAACAGTTACAAGCCAATTAAGAGAACCCTAAGCAATTTGAGAAAATAAAAATATGCATTTTTTTAGCAAGCCACTGAAAAGGAGGATTATATTTGCAAATCATATATCTGATAGGAAATTAATATCAAAAACATATATAACTTCTATAACCCAAGAACAGTAATAAGAAAGTTTGATTAAAGCTTAAAATGAAAAAATATTTGAACAAACAATTTCTGAAAATGGTAGACAAATGGCCAATAAGCCCAAGGAAAGAGCTCAGCATCACTAATGATTAGAGAAGTTCAAATCAAGACTACAATGAGATGCCACTTCAAACTTGTAAGAATGACATTTTAAAAAATGTTAGTGTTGGTAGGATATAGAGAAATTGGTAGGAATGTAAAATGGTAATGTTGCTATAGAAAACAGTACAGTGGTTCTTCAAAAAAAATAGGATTACAGTATGATACAGAAATTCTACTTGTGGGTGTGTACTACAAAAAATTGAAAGCAAGGTCTCTAAGAAATATTTGTGCACCTATATTCTCAGTAACATTATTCACAATAGCCAAATGGTAGAAGCAACCCAAGGGTCCATTGTGAATGAGTAAGTAAAGTAAGTGTGGTCCATCCATACAGTGTAATATCATTCAGTTTGAGAAAGAAAAACATTTTGATACATGCTATAGCATGGATGAAGCTGGAGGATATTATGCTTTGAGAAATAAACCAAACAAAAGATAGATAATGAGTATATTTCCATAAAGTACTTAAATTAGTTGAATTTGTGGAGACAAAAATTGTGGTAGAAGCCAGAAGTGGAGATAGAGGAAACAGAATTATTATTTAATGGATATAGAATTTCAGTATTGTAGGATTGACAGAGTTCTGTAAATGGATGGTGATGGTGGCTGCAGAACAATATAAATGGATTTAGTGTACACTTAAAAATGGTTAAGATGGTAAATTTTATTCTAGGTGCATTTTAGTGCAAATAAAAATGTAAACATATATAAACATCACTTAGCATTAAATGTGAAAATATAATTGATGAAATGGGGACTTAAAGCGCAGGTTAACTTTTGGATTATTTTTTAACTGGATAATGAAGATGTTCTTTTATAGAATGGAGTATTATTTTGTCATTAAAATGATAAGATTGAGTCATTTGTACTCAAATGGGGAGGACATCCTCATAAGTGAAATAAATAGGTCACAGATGTGTAAATATCGTATCTTTTCTCTGGAATGAGAAAATGAAGTTATAAATGAGTTGTAGTACGTATAGTTGATATTGTGAAATAGATTGATTTTTTATATTACTTATCAAACACCTCCCACGTACATCATATTGTTTTAAACAGTGAAGATAACTAGGTTTAAAAAAAGTTATTGTTCAAGCTTTCAAAAAACTGATGAGAGTGGAATCTGATGATGAAAATATCAACTAGTGTATGTAAAGCTGAATTTTAAGTGGTAATGTTATGAAAAAAATTGAGTGAGCAAAGTAATATAGAGTAATGGAATCAATTCTCTATGAAGAAGTGGTATTTAAACAGTAACTTGAATGAAGAGAGTGATATGTGCATGTAGATACCTTGAGAGAGTAAAAATATGCATCTATTTAGCAAGCCACTGAAAAGGAGGATATATTTGCAAATCATATATCTGATAGGAGATTAATATCAAAACATATATACGTTCTATAACCCAAGAACAGTAAGAAAATATTGCAGGTAGAGCCCCCAGTGTGTAAGGGCCCAGATGCTGGAATGTGCTTACTGTGTCTGACAGCAGCAAGGAGTCCAGGGAACTGGAGCACTGGGAGCTGGCACAGGACAAAGATGTAGGGCTGTGAGGAGGGAGAGCAATGAGGCATGGATCAGCTAGGCACTGGCAGAGTATTTTCATATACCTGGGGTTGTTTGGAGTGTCTGAGAAGTCCACTTGAGAATAGTGTTTATGGAAAGGTGATCTCAATGCAGAAGTGAATAGTGGAAATTGCTGTCCTCCAATATTTAGGACTTGGAGGGGAACATAGGTCTAGGGTGGGAATAAGGCTTGGATCTGTTGACTCAAAAAGGACCACAGACAAATGCTTTTTAATGAAAGAAGCAGGAAAAGGCACGTATCTTGGAATTAGTGAGTCTGAAATACCTCCCTGATGACCATGGAGTGAATGTTATCCTTTCAGATATCATTATCAGAACAGTTAAGTTGTGGGAGGGCTTGAGATTAATTAGAAGGAATTGAAACTTCAGATGATATGAGGAAGGCAGTTGAGTAGTTTCCTGAAACTTGTTCTGTGCCACTTGCCATAAGGATGGAAATGGAGAGAGAGCTTCCATGTGTACAACTGAAGAAAGAAAGAGTAAAATACTTGATGAGCATTTCTATACTAAGTGAAGAAGTGAAGTATCTTCTCATTGATTGTGTCGGGCTGTGCTGGGTCATTTAGATGTTCTGCACTTAAATAATTTCCTGAGGAGAAAGCTGTTGTCTGAGCTTGCTCTGTTCGGTACGCTGAGTACATTTGGCTGTGGTGTGGGTTGATGAGTCATGGTTACACTTGCCTTCTGTGTGGCCAGAATGATACCATAGAGATCTGGTGTTCTGCTGTCTTCTAGAACTGGTGCTTCAGAAGCCACCTGAAGCTCTAAGGGAAAAGAGAGAAAGCTGCTAAAGTACAAAGTTTCCTGTTTGTTCTACCAGAGCAGCTCCACATTTGTCCAAACATATGCTTCCTGACAAGATTGTCTCCTTTGCTTCAACACAGTTTAGTTGCTAAAAAGGAGGTTAAAGTCACTGATCTAGTTTTACAGTCCTTGTTCCTCAGATGAGAAAACAGAGATCTAGAATAAGAGATCACCTTCCTCAAACCATGTGTAGTTACTCACAGCTGTTTCCCTGCTGGCTCTTCAAGAGGCTGGTGCGAGCAGATTGCAAGTTAAAGATCATCCCAGGTAACTTAGCAAGATCCTGTTTCAAAATAAAATAAAGATATACAAAAGATGGGGGATGTAATTCTCTGATGGAACACACCTGAGTTTGATCTGAGGACTACAAAAATAAACAAATATACAAATAAAAAACAACAAACCAGAGAGCACCCTTCACAAATGCCCTTTGTATTTTATTCCTTTCCTCTGTCTATTTTTCTGTTGTCTATTTTTATTCATTAGTCTCTGGTTTCTTGCCCTTCAACCTGGATCTTTTAAAATTAGACCTGTTTCCTGAGAACTTTAGCATGTGTGTGGGAGAAGGAGAACCCTGGATTTTATTACACATGATAAGTAATTCTGGGTCAGGAGTCCTGAGGCCACAATGTGAGAAAAACCATACCTGGACCAATCATCTTCAGTAGAGAAAGGGCCAGGTCAGAAATTATTATTAACTTGTATGGATTAATTAAAAAAACAGTGATGGAAAGATGTACCCAAGAAACCACTGATTCTGTGACATGAATGAGACCTGACTTCTATGCTTTTGCTTCAGAGCCACTGCTTCATAAACAGAAGTCAACTCAACAGTGGCTTTCCTCTTCAGGTTTTCTTTTGTAACTTCAACGAAAAGAAAGAAAATGTGCAAGAGTGTTTTGCTTTTTAAAAATCCCCATTTATTCTGAAGTTCTATTTTCTAATTGTTTTACATATTAAAATGTCCTTTATTGTGTGATGTCATGGTAATTTTATGTAGTGGTGTGCTTTTTGTTTAGTAGCACAAAATCCACAAATCTGGGCACCAGTGCAGTAGAGCACAATGGAAGTACGTGAACCGACCACACATACACAGACAGGACTCTACTGACTAAGCCTTCCAAGCCTTTGTCCAGGACTCCTGGGGACAACGATGTAGTAGAAAGTACACCAGCTGGAGTTGTGAAATTCAGGCTGTACTCTTATCTCTACTACAGATGTGCAATGTGACTTAATGTAAATTATTTCTTTGGGCCTGTATCATCATCTGGGTTTCTTTGTGCTTAAGGATAAATTTTAATATCTTGAAATATAGGGATCATTAAAATGGATTAGGGATTATTTTCCTTCATTATGAGTAACTTATCACCTCTACCACATGTACATAAAATGACTAGTCCAAATTTGTTATTAAGCCCAGTAACAAATAGCTCATTAAGCCAGTGCTCCCTTACTCAGAAAACTTTTATGTAAGCAAAGTGTTGTTCTTTAGCAGTCTAGATCTCTCTTGTTTAGAAATAAAAATATGGAATTATTTCAATTTAGTTAAAGTCAGACATACAACTTTTAAAGATGTCTGTTGTACTTTAAGAACTGGATGTGACTGGGAGACGTCTGCAGCAAACATGAGCCCGTAACTTCTCAAAGAGTGAGCACACTTTGCTCTCTATACAAAATGTGATTCCAAAAATCTTGTCCACAGATACAGTGTCACTACTTGGGATTTGATTCTATTCGTGATTCTTTATAAATTAATCTGTCTGGTTTCTCTTAAATACTTAACCATCACACATGCTGTAGAAGCCAGATTATCTTTTAGGTTCACTCTTCTGCCTTGCAGTTTTTTTTTTTTTTTTTTGATATATTCAAAAGGTGTGCAGTGAGCTGGTATTGTCACCACATATGGAGCTAGGCCTCAGGGACACCAGTGATGCTGGAGGAAGCACCTAGATGAATACATCAGCTAGCAATATAAGCAGCTCTTTAGAATAAACTGCCATTACAGTGTGGAAATGTTAATATCTTCGGTAAATCATCACACTAATCTTGTGTCTGCATTCACTCTAAACAAAGACCTTCCTACAGCTAAGTATGTTTTATATATCTTATTTTTTTAATCAAGGGAAAGACCTGAGCATAGCCTCATAGGGATCGGAGACAAGAAACTGCTTTGCTACGAAGGACTTCATTTGCCCAAAAGCAGCTATATCATGGAGGGGAGACATTGCTGCTCCTACTCTGGGGGTGAGGGTGGGGAAAGGAGAATGTGGGCACAGCTGCCTAATGGAAGCCAGAAATACCCAAGCCCAGAGCAGTTGTTGTTGGCATGAGTCTCTGGGCCAAGTTGTTGCACAGTCCTCACTGCCTTTCTGGAGGCCTGCAGTACCCTGCACTGGATGTCATCATATTAGACTGATGAAAATGAGAGCTTGTTGGCTTGTTTCTTTCATTATGTACCTAAAAACATAAAATTTAATTGTTCTCTTATTTAGAGAAAAAAAAATTGTTTCACAACCCAAGGGATCAGTGCACCTTTTGCAAATGGTTTGGACAAAAGTCAAATTGTGTTTGCTTTTTCACATAGCTCCAAATATGATAGTGAGGCAGAGCATGCTCTTCTGGGTTTTGTTTGGAAAACAGTGGAATGTCTTCATGCATCTGTGCCAATGTGTGAGAAAACTGTTTCTAGCAAAGTCTCGGTGCATCATCAAATTCCTACAAGTTGCTATATAAGCGATTCCCTAACTCCTACCTTTTTTCCCCTTCTTTCCTATCAGCTGATCAAATAACTCATATTATTTGAACATACCAGATGACATGGGTAAAACATAGTCTTTGTGGCCTATTTCTTTTTCTTTTTATTTGGACAGAGAGAGTCAGCATGAGGCAGTATTGCAGGGCGCTGAGAGCCAGGCAGGCCAGGGCACTGCTTTGGATTTGTGCACTAATGATCGACCATGTGCCTTTCACATTTGTCTGTTATCATTATGTTTGTTGTCTGTGTGCCCTGCAGCATTGTAGTTCTGTGAAGACAGGAGTCTTCTCTGACAGAAGTACGTTTCTCAGTGGACCAGCACTATGCCGACTGACTATGTAGGTGACGGTAGTGGGTGGGGGACAGGGGAACGAGGGAGGTCTTTTGACCCTTTCTCTGTCTGCCAGCCCTAGGTAATGTCAAATGGTAGAATCATCTAGTTAGTTGCATTTTCTTACAGAGATGTATCTGACTTCAAGTCCTATTTTTAAAAACACAGATCTGACAGGTATAATCATAGCACATGGATAATCACTGTTTTGCCCTTCCTTAGTCTCCCAACTGTCTGTAAAAACAACTTGGTTGAGTCCCATTCTGCCTGTTCTGTTCTCCCCAGGGGACATGAGTGCTCATATTCCATTTCCCACTGGTCAGTGAGAGGCCAAGAAAAGCCAGAGAGTGCAGCAGGCTCTGTATAAGCTGCACCCTCCACCTCTTGCTCTGCTGTAGCAAGGAGTCTGGTTCCTGCTGTCTGGAGAAGGACAGAGAAGCTTTTGGTCCTAGATGAGGATGAGTCTTGACCCCAACCTTCATTACTTTCTTCGGCCTTGTACAAACTATCTGACTTCTTCCAGCCTCATTCAGATATCTGTTAAAATGCACATAAAAGCTGCCTCCGAGGCTATTTGTAGTGATTAAATAAGGATGCTAGCAGACAGTGGTGCCTACTCTTTCTCTCCGAGCGATATTCTGTGTGAGCGGGAAGGGGAATGACTGAACATTCTTGCTGTTATACACCAGGTAGGCAGGCTCTTATGATCAACTCTATCACGCTTCTTCCTGAGAGGCGAAAAGATCTCTATTGAATTTGTAGAGATAGTATTAAAATCCTCTGCAGATAATAAAGAAAAAGTATTGTTTCTTCCATTGCAGAAAGTTACTTTACCTTAATTTTGATTGAAGTCCTTGGTACTACGCTAATATCTTAAAATGTGTCTGTGAATTAGGAGTATGATGCTGCAGTTTAGAAAGTTTCACTAAATCTTTCTAGGGGTTAAATGTTGTTAGAAATTAACTCTGCAGAAGCACGAGTGAGATAGTTGCACCGTCACCTTTACCTGTGGCCCATTTCAGGTTGCTCATATTCTGAAGCGTTGCCAAAGCAGCTAGCCTTCAGGGCTTCTCTGCGGCCGTTTTAGTAACATTGCTCTGGCCAGGCCTCTTGTTTTTCTAGTACAAATGTAACACATTGAGCAATTCTCAGCAGTTTAAAATACTTATTACCTGCTGCATTTTAATAAATTGAATTTTAAAATCTTAGTGTCTTAAAAAGGATGGTTCATAAAAGAATTACAGTGAAGTATGGCGGTCAGTGCAGGTAATGGTCAGGGGCCAAGTGAGCGTGCTTGCGTGATCACTTTAGTTCTCGAGCCTGTTCTGTCTCTGGGACCTCCCTGCTCACTGACGGGGCTGCTGTGAAGCCTTCTGAGACCTACACACACTCGTTACTTTCCTGACTCTCACGTGCTTGTGTTATATCTTCTATTTCAGTACCCACTTCTCAAAACTTCCACCTATTTGATGGCCACTCGGCAAAACATCCTATTCCTATATCTTTGTAGTTCACTTGACACGGATTTCACCTCATCTAGATAAAGATCTCTGTGGAAAGAAAGTTGATGCCTTACCACTTTTTTTTCCTAACCCAGATAGCCAGCTTTCTTTCTTTCTTTTAAAAAAAAAATTGTAACTAATATACAAAAATAGAAAAATGGCATGCATTTATGTGGTGTCATGTAATATTTGATGTGTATACACTATGTTGCACTTAAATCAGATTGTATGTATCTCTTCAAACTTTTATTATTTGTGGTGAGACCTATCAGGATTCTTCCAGTTTCTTGAAAGGATTCAGCATATAGTTACCCTGCTGAGCAATAGCACTTCTGTAGCCTGGTTTCTTGCACACGTTCCTTACCACTGATATTAGTGAATTTTTAAGGTTAAATAAAATATGTTAATGAAGTTTTAAAAACTTGTCATCGGCTTTAGGGAACTTAGTAAGAATATTTTAACAAAAATACTTTGTGTATATGCAGGGTGACTGTTTTATATTCAATATAATGATCTGCCTGCCAGGAGCAATAGTAGTGAAGAATATTCCAGTTAGCTGGGGAAGGGACTCAAAGGCTTGCTCTTGGTCCACTATGGAAGAGTTGAAGAGTGAATATTATCAAGGGTCAATAGTGATAGAAATTTAGATCACCAACCCAGTAGGAAGTACTCTCATAATTGATGACTAAAGCACATTTATCTATTCAGTTATATGGTAAGCATCTTTAAAAGCATTTACTCTGCACTAAGAATGCTGCTAGGTTCTGAGAACACTGAGTGGAATGAGGCCCCACCCCATTCAGGAAGTTGATAGCCAAGAAGGAATCAGATGCTTATTAGGCACTTAATAATAGTCAGGAGCCTTAGAAGGTATGACACATATTACTAGGGTTCAAGAGGGATACATTTTAATGGAAGCCTAAACCTAGTTCCTTAGTCTGAGTCAATGCGTAGAAAGCAGGGGCAACTTATGTAGAAGAGAAGAGTATGGAATATAAATCTGGGACTGCCAAGACACTGATTATGACCTGAAACATTCCACAATGACAGGGTGCCAGAAGGTGGCAGGGTCTGAAGAGCTCCTTAGGCTTTCTGTGCATGGTTCTGCCTGCTGTTACTGTCAAGACCGATCCTGGGATCTGCTCTGTGGATGTGGCCCTCTTGGTCTTGTTTTATTTCCCAATTAGTCTAACTACCAGCTAAGTACTCGGCTCAGGATTTCTGCTAGGTGTTTGGGGAAACTAAAGTGAACTTATCTCAGTTTCAAAGATGGTGGGGGTGCATTGTGAAAAACATTTCAATTATGAAGGACCAGTGTGAATTTAACCAGAAATAGTCAAGATGGCAGTTAGCCTATAGAGGTGGGTTCAAGTTTTGTTCTTAGGCTAGATATTCCATCTCCTATAGGTGGGAAGAAAACATTTTAGAGACAGGTATGAGATTAATACAGTAGTGTAACTGGATGGACTAGAAGTTTTATCTTGGGTGGATAGTGTGACTGGAAGAGATATAGGCATAAACTCCATAATTAATATCTCCCTACTGCCTCAAAAAAGTGAGAGTCCTGTTCAATTATTTAATTGAATTTAGTCCATTGCATTTGACTAATACAGATCTCAGTTGCCTTCATAATCCATCTTTGAGAGTTTTAGCACACAGGTTCATAGCTAAAAGAAGTTACATAGTGATGTGCAGGTCTGGAGCTAGTACCTTGAGTTTTCATAGTTATTGCTGTTCTCTTCCATTCCCTCTCAGGACCTCAGACTTTCCTACACATTGGAAAGGAGATGAGAGTTGCCATGGGTTCTTGACTTGGATAGGGGAGAATTTTTTCATGTACTTCAGAATCACTTGCTCCAATGCTGAATTTAAAAGAAAAGTGTCAAAATTAATAGAGATTCCACTTTGGTATATTTTATGTTATTTATTTTTAAATATTTCAGCATATGCACTCTTGAATGTTGTGTATTAATGTGAATTAATCTATATCTCCAGGTGAAAAAAACCAGTATCTGAAGCACCTAATTGAAAAAATTCAAGTTATTTAGTTAAGATTTGAAAGATTCATGAAGTGGTTACTCTAAATTCTTCAATTATCTTCACATATGACCTGCACAAAAGAAACAGAATTTAGTTTTGCAGTAAAGAAATTAATAAAATTCAAGGTCTGAATGAATTCTGAACTGGATTTGTGGTGTACACCTGTCATACCAGCTACATGAAAGGCTGAAGTAGGAGGATCTCAACTTTGAGGCCACCCTCAGTAATTTACCAAGACTCTGCCTCAAATTAACAAAATAAAAATGGCTAGGTATAATAGCTCAGTGGTAAAGTATCTCTGGAATGTCTCCCTACTACCTCAAAAATAGTGTGAGACCTATAATACTGTATGAGTAAAATTTAAGAATCTAGTGAACCAGACCTGAAAAACTCATTACCTTTGAACATCACTATAGTCTTATGGTATGGAATCAATCTGCATTCAAGACTCTCCTATATAAACTAATGCTGGATATTACACTAGAACACCATGATACCAACCTACCCCTGAACTTTTGCTTCTAAGTACAATTGGAACACAAAAATAGAGTGACTTCTCATGGAACTGATTGCCTAACCATTTGTTTTTTGTCTTTTTGCCAATATTTTCCTGCATGTGTGACATATTTAATAGCAAGGTTATGGGAAAGGATATCTTTAGGTCTCCCATCTGAGAAGGAACCTAATATGGGCGAATAATCAATTGGTTTAGATCCGTTTGCTAAACACTTCCTGAGAAGGACTAATTGTAAAAGGGGGAAAAAGGAGAAGTTTAAAACAGAAGACAACATATTAATAACTTCTTGAAAAGGAGTGCACTTCTTATATTGCTTTTGTTCGGTGATGGATCTCTAAACAAAATTCTCCCCCATGTCTCTGTGAACATGGATCCATGTTTCTTACCTCTCTGGGCAGACCAGCTGATGTAGTCTGTTCAGGCTGCAGTAATGAAACACTATAAACTAGTGGCTTACAAACAACAGAAATTGATTTTTTTTTTTTTCCCCAATTCTGGGGCCTGGAAGTCTAAGATCAAGATCCCAGCAGATTCAGTGTCCAATGAGGACCCACTGCTCAGTGTACAGATGGTACTTCCTAGCTGTGTTCTCACAGGGGACTAATTTCCTTCTCATGATATAAATCACCTATTATAGACCCCACCTACTAATAACAGGATCATGGAGTTTCTGAAGTGGGGGGTCAGGACACAAACATTCAGGGTGGAGCAAGCAGCGAGATCCCTGCCTCACGCTAGAGCCTGCTGTATCTGTTACTGAGATCACATAGTCAGAGGGCAGCTGCTCCTGAGCATCAGGTCAGGTATTTATTGGAATTTTTTCATGACATACAGGTTTCACTGAACCACATATTTCACATGGAATTTCTAGAAACCTGAAGTGGTGTACACCTGTCATACCATGTCTGCCTTTCCATGAATCAACAGGACAAATACTTCATGAACATATTTTCACTATGAAATATGCTGTGAGGCCTGGTGCAGTCTATATTATCTAAAAGACATTGATTATTTGTGTGGTAATCTGGGCTTTCCATCACTGGATTAGCATAATGGCTTTTGCCTATTGTAGTTTTAGGATGTTGTGGAGGAAAAATTAATATGGTCTGTTTCTACTAATCACAAATTCCATTTTGTATTTCTTTGATATAGAGTCTTTGATGTGTAGTAAAATTCTAAATCTCTTTTAAAGGAAGAAAAATATCAGTGAGTCTGTTTAACATGTACATGATCTCAAGAATTTCTTGTCGCATAAGAAAGGGAAGCTAACATTCTGTGTATTTGGGATTGCTTTGTTTGAGGAATTTAATTACAACTCAGGCGGCTTTCTTGGCATGTAAGAAATCTTTCTCAAAGATTTTGGAACATTTTGCAACTACTCTGTTTGATTTAGTAGGCCACTGAGAGAACAAGCTAGATAAAGTCCTAACTAGAGTTTTGTAGAAGCAAGAGCCAAAGAACCAAAATCCTCCCGCCTTTTGCTTTTCTATTGTTCCCTATGTTCTTCTTCTACAGAAGAATTTGTTTTCCCCAAATGGCTTCTCTGGTCATTGCTGGGAAGGGAAAACGTGATCTTTGCCTCCTCTGGCTGGAGAAAAAAGGACCAAATTTACAAGCCAAGCTTTACTTTCTCTGTCTGCTTACACGCTTATAGCACTGAAACCAATATGCTCTGTGTACACACTCTGTTGTGTGCAGCAGACATACCCTTGAAGTCCTGTCAGCCACATTTCTCTAAATTGCATAGACAGTTTCCTATTGACTTACATCATAATTTCAGAGGTGCCATATCTGTAATCAGATTGACCTACAGTTGGCAGAGGCTATAACTTTCTGCCCTCCAGACTTTCTGTCAGGAAATTAATGTTATGTCAATGAGCATAGGGGTTTAGAAAATTTTGATAAATTCCTTTATAATGGAAGTGACCATTACTTTTATTCTCTTCAGCCATTCATTTATTCCACAAACATCCATGAAGTTCCAGCTTACTGCTAGACAGCTAGGGCAGAAATTTTTTAAAAAGCTCATTGCCTACAGGTTAGGGGTGTCCTAGAGAGGTGGAGCAGGCTCATTAATGCCACGACACATCCAGAGTGATGCCTAGGTTGTACTTGAAGAGGAAGGACTGGGATGCGAGGAAAGGGCTGGAGTGCACAAGGGTATTAGCAAGGAGGATAGGGCTTATGAAGGCTCTTGGTGTGGATTAGGAGCACAGAATAGGGCAGCTCCTCCCTGCCTTACAAGCTCAGAGCCCCACCTCAAAAAGCTCTCAAAAGCAGTTGTTTACCTGGCATTGCTCAGGCAATTACAGATTACTTGAAGCTGCAGGTCTGGCTGCCCCTATAGACGCTGTTGACACAGCCTTATATCATATGCGTGGTCACGCTTTAGCTTCTTTGAACCTAACTTTGAACCTAACTTTGAACCTATAGTGTGAGTATTATACTGGTGATTGTCTTGTAAAGTTATTGTGAAAATTCAGTCAATTAATAAGATCTGGCATATAGTGAACATTCTATTAATATTTAGTTTGTGTATAAGACACTGAAATGAAAAACCCTAAAAATGTTTTTTATGAAAAGCTGACTAAAGATACGAAATTTACTCAGAAAAAAAGATACTAGAGAATGTAAGTCTTTACTCCTGCTAGAATCAAGGAATGTGCATTTTAAAAATCGCCCACAGTGGCCGGTTTTCATGTAGATAGTCATGAAATTGCTGTGATCCATTGCTTGAACCTTAGCCCTTTTGTATTCAAAGGATCTATGTTCATGTCCTGGATCTGATGCAGAATATTTGCTTGACCTTGAACAAGTTAGTTAATGCTCTGAGCATTCATTTGCTTTCCTTGGAACAGTATCATTGTACTGCTGTGAAAATGATACAAAATAGGTGTCCCAGCGACACCACTGAAGCAACTATTGCCAAGTAGCCATATTATTGAAGCTGTGGGTACCTTGCCCTACAGCCTTGCTTAGAGAAAGGCAGTCCATGCCTGTTCTGATATCAAAGAAATTTTAGGAAGAGGGACTGTGTTGGAAGCTGTATTTCAGCTGCTGTTTTCCATAGAAATTGCCTATATCTATGGCATCTTGACTGGTTAAATAACTAATATTCCAGTGCTCCAGTAGGTATTGCTTGATAAGACAAATAGTCCTTTGTTGGACAGCTCTTATTATAAGAAAGTTCTTTAAATGAAGGCAAGATGGGACTACCAGTTGGTTTCACCATAACATTGTAGAGAACTGAGTGTTGGAGGGTTAATTAGAAGAGGCTGGATTGATAGGGTGGGGCTAGAACCAAAACTCTGGTGGAGGAGCCCAGAGGAGGCCGGGCTGGCTGGCTGGCAGGCTGACTGAGCATCTGCGCTGCGCCATTCCAGCTTTGAAAATTAATTCTCTTCTCGCAACAGATGTTTGTGACTACAAGTGCAAGTTCATCTGCCAGAGTAAAAAGAGAAGCAAGGATGATTTAGAACAAATTTTTAAAAATTTATAAATGATTAACATAAAAATATATGTGGTACTAAATATAAACATCTCAATGATTCTTTCCTAAAAATATAGTTGCTTGTGCTTTAGGATTTAGTAGCTAGCCATAGGGACTTATTGTGATTGAGCCAAGTATTCATGATTAAAATGAATGTAACTCGTAATTGGAGATTTAGGGCATACAAAACTGGTTTGAATTATATTGTGTCTACTTTGGAGTCAATTTTAATAGATTCAGACCAGAAAAAGAGCAGAAATTCAAAATTGTTTCTATCTCTGCAGATATTATTGCTTAACTCACAGAGGTGAAAACTAGTACTATTTTAGAAGCTGTTATAAAATAGATATACCCACAAATGTAGCTATAAATATTTGAATATGAAGAAGCAGTACATTAATATATGCAGTTCATAAAAACTTGATATTTTATGACAAAATTGAAATTAAGGAAAAATTGTAGTTTCGAACTCTTTGTTTTCTTTGAAAACTATGATTTTTGAAACTTTGATTAATGGTTAAGGGTGAATTTTTGCTTAATGAAGAAATGATTTTTTCTCTCATTTTTTATTGATGTTAAATATACTTGTTACTTTTTAAAAAATTTCCCCATTATAATATATGTCAAAGGAAATGCAAATCACAAGTGCCTATGTGATCATAATGCCTTAAAAAACTCAAAATTTCCTTGTGGTTTAGATAAGTAGTTGTTTTGTTTTGCTTTGTTATAAATGGTTCACTGGATTGCAGTATGATGTTTGTGTTAAATATAATGAAATAATACTGACATTATTTATTACAACTTCAGGATATTTGTTAGTTACCTGCTCCAGAATTTATTAAAAATATAAATGAACACCAAAGAGGACTCGTGGGCAAATTATTTATCATAAAAGTAAGAATGAAGGGCCGGGCCTTTATCTCAGTGGTGCCGTGCCTACCTCACAAGTCCAAGATCCCTGATACCAAGATAAAAACATAGGAAAGATCCCGGCCTACACTCATCATTTCAGTGTTATTTCTTACCATTTCTTCCTTTGTTCTTTGCATACCAGCCATTTCTCTCCAAGTTTTTTAAATGTTTCATACTGTCCCTTCTGCTGATTATTAATTGTGTTATTCTCTCTGATCCTCCAGCTCCCCACATTTTTTCCTGCCTGCCCTCTGCTTAGTCTGAAAGCCTCATGACAGACATTCTTTCAAGAACCCTCTGTGACTGTTCCTGGTATACTCCCTTCTAGCAGGCTGTTTGTTCTTTATCCCAGTACAATTTGGAACAAATTATGGTTATTAATCTTTTACTGAGTCTTGTAACATAGGGTAGAAACTATGATGGCATGTAATTCTGTCTTATCTATCATCTTTCCATCCAGCAACATTCATGACACATGCTAGGTACTTGACTAACAATTGCTGAAAAAAAGGGTGGGATGGATAGATGAGTGGAAGGATAGATGAATGGATAAATGAAAAAATATAATTTTCATAAAGAGAACAGATACTGATCTCATGAAACAAGATCTTACTAACTGAACTGCAGCCAGTAAAATTATATTTCTTAGATTTTCAATAATAAATACAGATTGGTTGGTTGATTTGAATGTCATGCAAGAATGCAAGTAGTAGAAAGTAAAATATCAAAGTTAAATCTGGAAACTAACAGGATCAAAGTTACTTCCTTTGCCCAAAATGAAAAAAATATTCATTGGTTTGGGATGCTATCTTAAAATAAATTTCTAACATTTGATTTTCAGCAAATGATTTATTATGTAATATGTTATACATATCTAGCATAATGCTGGCAAGTTTTTCAGTCAATTATATGCTCCTTGGCAAAGGATTTCTAAATATTATGGTCAACGTTAGAGCTATGTGCCATGCAGCAGCTCCCATGACATTTCCTTGTCAATGTCGCTTTTTAATTGCATTTTGTTCCCCCTTACGTGAGTGTTTTTTGCCAGCTTTTGTTCTCAGGATGGAGTAAGTGTGAAGTTTTTGATAAAAATGTGGCAAAATGGTACAAGAGCCTAACCATATGTATAATTACAAACATATTGTTCAGTGAAAAACAAAGCAGGTTAGTCTTAGTTTTTAGGACTCTGACTCTTGGAGGATTTTTGTCTACCTTTGTAATCTGAATAACTTTTGTAGAAATGCTGTGATAGGAAAGCTCAACCTTATATTAAAAATAATTGCTTACTCTATCAATACATGTATATGCATGTGCATTAGATCTGTACATAAAAGTACACACGAACTAGATATGCAGAAAATGTATCATATTATACATATAATTAAATAGTACATTACATTTAAATAACCAGTGAACAGTGAAGACAGATTATTTTTCTCAGCATGGTGCAGGAATATTTGTCTGGTCGCCTGTGGAAAGGCAATATCTGGTGCTTTCCTCTTGGATCCCATGGAAAGTAACTGGGAAATTATTACCATTTCAGAGTGTAGTTTTTGGTGACAGATTTTCCCTACAAGGAAGTGAAATGGTGCAGATCAATGGCCCAGCATTTCCCAAAGCACTAGAAAAGAATG
This sequence comes from Petromus typicus, assembly GCA_004026965.1. Lineage (NCBI taxonomy): Eukaryota > Metazoa > Chordata > Mammalia > Rodentia > Petromuridae > Petromus > Petromus typicus. Next base: position 19,705 of record PVIR01002978.1, on the reverse strand, counting down.
GACCTGAGTCAGTAAAATGGCACACTGCTTTATGTCTTATTTCAGAAATCTTAAAACTTTTTGGTAAACTATTTTCTCCCCAAGAGAACTCCTTGATATAATTTAACATGTTCTAACTGAAAGGTCTTGCTTACAGCACACAGTATGTGGGTCAGGGGTGGTATATTGTTCTATTTTGAGTTTTTCCTTTTAAAAGTTCTGGAGTTACTCAGGTCAGTATTATCTGTTTACATTTAAATAAATTGATATTTGGATTCCAGTATTAATGGAGCAAAGAGATAATGTAAATATAACTGCACAGTTGTTATGTATACAGTAATCCAGAAACCAAACTCCTCTGAATGAAATTACCATCTGAAAGTCTACCCCTTACCAAGTCTGTTTTTAAAGTAAATTTCAATAAAAATTAAAATTCTTTTATATTCAAAGAAGTTTATCATGTCCATGTAACTTAAAAAGACCTTCCTGAAAAAGAAAATATATTTAATAACATGATTTGAAAAACAGGCTAAGGATGAATAAGATCCTGAGGCTGCCTCTGATGAAATGCCTTAGTTCATACCCTTATTTTATCCAAAACACATACTGTATTTAGCTGTAGCTGAACTGGGCCCTTTAAAGAACTAAATGTGGAGAATGATAACATCAAAATGAAATTTCAGAGTAATTTTAGAATATAATAAAAAGAAAACAAAGATTGTGTATATAGGGGGCAGAGGATGCAGGATGGGGGGAGAAAGGGAAAAAATGAGAATTAAGTCATGTCATATCCTGGTACAAACTCTTAATGTTGAATGCGATTATCATGTGTATTCATAAGGTACCAATAAAGATAATTAAAAAATAGAATATAAAATACAGCCTTTTTGCTGGGGAGGACAGTCTACCTACCATTGAACTACCCCAGCCCTTTTTCTTTTTTTATTTTGAATCAAGGTCTTGCTAAGTTGCTCAAGTGGGACTCAAACTTCTGACTTAGCCATTTTCAATGCTGAGATTGCAGGCATGAGCCTCTGTGTCTGGCTAACCCTTAAGTATACATAGCAGTAGTGAAAAAATGTCAGTGTAGACAGTGCTGGATTTCCATCTATTTTTTTGCATTAGAAGAAGTGTCAGCCACACCAGCAATAGCACTTAGTGCTTACTTTGTTCAAGGCCTTTTTTCACTGAGTTTATACAATAATCCATTACATTTCCTTTTATGCTTACAACATAATGAGTTATACATTATCATTCTTTCCAAAGTTATAAACATGAAAATTGAATATAAGGAGATGACATATTTAAGAAGATAAACCAAGTAAGTAAACTGTAGAAGTAGGATTTGAACCTAGGCTGTCATGTTTCAGAGCTCATACTCTGAACAACTCCATATTGTGCATCTCACATACAGACGAGTCTAGTTTGGGCCATTATTAGAATAAAACATAGGAAATGACCTGGTCAGAACTTTTGGAGCTATCTCCAACAAAGATTAAATTATATGGAAGAAAAATGATGACTCTTGTCTCTAAATGTGTGAGAATTTGCAAAGCATTTCCTCCTGGACTTGTTCTTTTAATTTTTAAAATAAAAGTATGAATATGTTATCGCTTACAAATAGAATACTTATTTAATATCAGGTACTCTTTTAGATTACTTGATCAATAATGACTGAGACCATATCCTCCCTCTCATGGATCTTATATTCTTAAAGGATTGTGTAGTAAGTATGGCTATTAACATGCATCATTATGTGTGAACGCACTAGAAACAGGACAGAGCTGTCAGAGAAGCAAAATTTTTTTCACCCAATTCTGGAAGGCCCATAAAAGCTTACATGGGATGATAAAAAGTCTTTAAGCTCTAATTTAACTTTATCTATGGAAAGTTAATCCTGTACCATATAGATATTAACTTTTCTTCCCTTTGGTATTATTTTCTTGCAAAAAACATTTGTTCATTTTCCAACCCTTTCTGTACTGAGCTCCCACACAGGTTAGAAGTCTCTCTTTCTAATTGTGAAACTTCTTGAGCTGTAATTTGGGAATGGTGTAGGAGTTACATGTAAGGATATTCAGCCCTGCACATGTATGTCTTTCCAGCTGCTGGAAAATTCTAATTCAGAAGAGGATTGCGGAGAAAGAGCTTATATATTCTTTCTCTCTTTCTCTCTTTAAGAGAAATAAGCCAGCATTCATTTTTAAAGCTTCAAGATGGACAGTATTTAAAGCTCAATGTTGAATTTCAGATGTTTGCATATATCAAATGACATTGGAAAAGCTTTTCACTTCAGATGTTTAAACATAGCAAAGAAATTTTGAAGATGAATGAGAATATCATTCAAAGACCTACAGTCATTCTTGTTTTGACATTTGTGTCTTTTAAAGGCTGCTTCATTTTTATTCTTTCAAAAGCTATATTTCAAAATAATTATCATATCCAGAAATTCCAATTCATGCCACATCAGCTATCTCTCAAAGTTGAAGTGCCTGATGCCATTTGAGCTGTGTCATGTTTATCAGTAGAGGTGTTATGTCCTAGAAATTAAATTGGGGATATGGCTCACAGACTGTTTCTGATGAGTAATTTGTCATCTTGCTCATTGGAAATGTATTAGTTTTCATGTTGCTGTATACAACACCTCACTCAAAGGAGGAGAAGTCGAATTTGCCTCGTAGTGTAACAGTTTCATCCCATGGTCAGGTGTCTCCAAGGAGGAAACATCATGATGGAAACATGGCAGAGAAATACTGCTTACCTCAAGGCAGCCTGGAGGCCAAGAGGCAAAGGAAGAAGGGGAGATTTGTACCCTTGAGGCATGCCCCTGGTGACACGCCTCTTCTAGCTGGCACATCCCTTCAGAAACATGAGGGAGCTGATCAGTGGATTAATCCACATATGAATACGGCGCCCTACCTCTGAGTCCATGAGATTCTAGATCTGAATTATAACTGGAAGTCAGAATAGACAACAGACTTGGGATGTGCCTGAATAGCTCCAATTGAAGCAGTCTTCCATTGTTGCGTTAATGATCAAAGTGTGCTCATTTCTCTTTCTGTGACATGTGAAGTATTCTTGAGATCAATTTTTAAGACAAGCATTGCTGGGCTGAGGATTTTTAGTTCAGTGTTTCTGGTGCCTGCTTTGCAAGTGCAAGGTCCCTCGTTTCATCCCCATAACCACCTACCACAGTGCTGGGCATGGTGGCTCACACCCAGCACTTGGAAGGCACAGGCAGGAGGTTTGCTGAGTTCCAGGCTGAGTTCAAGACCAGCCTGCACTACAAAGTGAGACCCTGTCTCAAAAACTTAAAAACAAGACAAAACAAAACAAAAAACAGGCATTGACTCACGCCATGTTTTCCCAAATATTTTAAGCCATTTTTGTTTTTGAACAACTAATATATGCAAAATAGACTACATTATCATATATTCTAAAGTGCTGTTGTGATATTATCTGCCACAGGTCACAGTATTTAATTTGAGATTTTAAAAAATACTTTATTTTATTATTTTAAATTATATAAGACTACATGTAGTTGGATGCTTTCTCAGTGAACTTTAAAAATATTAATAATAAATGTTTCATATTTACTTTTAATCAATAAAACACATGTACTCGATTTTAGGAATTTAAAAATATGTGAGAATCTATACTCCTGGATCCTGTTTCTCAATTTTACAGAAAAAACACTTATTTATTTTGATTGTTTTTACATTTACATTTTGTTAGTTCCTTTTGAACTACGAAAATGCTTGTAATATTGGCCAAATCATTTCTTGACTTATCAAATTCATTACTATCTGTTGACACAGCATTATATTAAATAAGGATCTTGGTTACTTCTACTAACAGCTGCCGCTTCTGGTGTCCCTTCTGTTTTAGTTCTTTTCATCTCTTGTTACTTCAGTACTTTCAAATGATATACTATGGTTTGGACCTGGAATGACCCCCAAAGCCCCATACATTGAAGGTTTGGTTAGCAGGTTGGCAGGTGTTGGAACCGGAGCCTGTTGGAAAGATGTTAGATCATTGAAGACATTCTTTAGAAGGGGATATTAGGCCCCGGCCACATCTACTGTTCTTTTTCCTTCCTGGCTCCATACATGACAAGCTCACTCTTCCAAACACTTCCCACCATGATTTACCCCCTTACCACAGGACCTACTCCCCAGAAGAGAAAAGAAAAAGAGTCATTCAGCCAAGCAACCAGAGATACAAGTTTCTGAAACTGAACAAAAGTCACTGTATAAATGGAAAAGGGACCAAGAGATGGGGAGCAAGGGATGGAGAGGATGGGAGGGGACCTAAAAAGAATGACAGTAGTTTAATAGACATGTACCAGCTTCTAGTGATGAGTGGAATTATTGTATAGTGCAATGATATCCTAATAAAAACAAAAATCAAATAATTAGCTTTTCTTTCATAAGTTGACTGTTTCAGGATTTTATTGCAAAAATGGAAAGTTGAATAATATCACTTATTCCTTTATTTCTGTCTCATTAACTATAGAAAACTGATTTCTTTGTAAGATCACAATATTTTCATCTTAATATTTTCATCAGAATATTTTCATCTCTTGTTACTTCAGTACTTTCTTTTTTTTTTTTTTTAGGTTTTTTTTTTGAGACAGGGTCTCGCTTTGTGGTTCAGGCTGGCCCTCAGCTCAGACTCAAACTCACATCACAATCCTCCTGCCTCTGCCTCCCGAGAGCTGGGATTACAGGCGTGATCTACCACGCCCAGCGCTGTGGTATGTGGTACTGGTTGCTGCTGGGTGTGGGTCTCCACACCCAGTATTGTTATGTGGTTACCGGGGAATTGAACCCGGGTCCTTGCACTTGCAAGACAGGCGCCAAAACCATTGAGCTAACTCCCCGGCCCAGTACTTTCAAATGATATACTATGGTTTGGACCTGGAATGACCCCCAAAGCCCCATACATTGAAGGTTTGGTTAGCGGTTGGTAGTGTTATAACAAAAACCTGACACTAGGTAATTTTATTTTTATTTTTATTTTTATTTTTATTTTTTATTTTTTATTTTTTTTTGAGACAGGGTCTTGCTTTTGTGGTTCAGGCTGACTCTGAGCTCAGCCTCCAACTCACATCACAGCAATCCTCCTGTCTCTGCTTCCCGATTGCTGGGATTACAGGTGTGAGCCACCACATCGGCACTGTGGTATGTGGTGCTGATTGCTGCTGGGTGTGAGTCTTCATGCCCAGTATTGTATGTGGTTACCTGGGGAATTGATCCGGGGTCCTTGTGCTTCCAAGACAGGCACCTGAACCACTGAGCTAAATCCCCAGCCCCTGGCACTAGGTAATTTTTAAAGAACAGAGTTTTGTTTTTCAAGGTTCTAAAGGCTGGAAAGTTTAAGGTACCAGCAGTGTCTGGTAAGGGTATCTTCCATCAGTGGTGTCTTCTTACAGCAGAACCCTCACAGTGAGGAGGAGGACAGACAAAAGCCAATGAACACTCTTCTCATGTGACATAGTCTAGGTGAAGAACAAAAAAGACCTACGGTACTTCCTTCGATCCCTTCTATAAAACACTTAAATATTCATAGGTGTGGATCCTTTTTTGATGCATATTCCCAAAGGCTCCAGTTATTAAAGCAAATGTATGAAAATCTTGCAGTTAATCATGCTGAAACAATGAATGCTTTCTAAATTAGGAAAAAGCACAGCTCTCCACTCTCACTAGTTCTAGTCACTGTCATATTGAAGGTTCTAATCCATGCAGGGTCAGGAAAAGAAGAAAAAGTATACAGATTGAAAAAGAAAAAGTACAACAAGTGTCTTTCCACAAATATGGTAGACAATTTTTTATTAAAAATATATACAGAAAATATCAAGAAATCTAAGTTGATGTTATTTAGTGAAGTTTCCATATATACCAGTCAATATGAAATATCAATTATATTTGTATACACTAAGAAACAATAGCAAAATGAAATTATACTATTTAATCCTCAGTACTGCCAAAAAGAAGAAATTATAGACAGTACCACATCTAGTAGCATGAAAACCATAAAATATTAAGTAATATACTTAAAAGAATGTTACAAGCTATGCATTGTTGAAGAATATAAAATAAATTTAAATCATATAAATAAATGGAAGTATATTATACTTTACAGTGAAGGCTCTGTATTATTAAGATGGTTTTCCCCTAAAGTAATAAATATGTATTAAACAGTCCCAAATAATATTTTGGTAGAAATTAATAAATTAAAATTTTAAAATAAATATAATAATTTATAAGCATCAACTTCTTTTGAAAAATAGAAGACAATGTTGGGGTATTAATACCCTAATTTCAAGATTTTATGTAAAAGCATTGATAATTAAGAAGATATAATATTATATAAAGCTAGACAAATCAATCAGTGGAATCAAATTCAATTCATTTTCAACAAAGCCACCAAAGAAATTTCATGGTATAAAAGAAAGGCTTATTAATAAGTGGAGCAAATTTCTGGAGCAGTTTATTAACTATATTGAAGCAAAATAAATGTCAATACTAACACCATGCACAAACATTAATTCAAAGTGTGTAACAGACCTCTCCTTATAGATAAAAACTATAAAACTTCTGTTAAGAGTAGTAGAATATCTTTTTTTAGTTTTTTGAGACAGGATCTTGCTTTGTAGTGCAGGCTGGTCCTGAACTCAGCCTGGAACTCAGCAATCCTCCTGACTGTGCCTCCCAAGTGCTGGGATTACAGACAAGTCATCACACCCAGGATTGTGGTATGTAGTACTGATTGCTAGTGGGCATGAGTCACCACGCCTGGCATTGTTATGTATGGCTACTGGGGATGGAATCCAAGACTGTGTGCTCACATGGCAGGCGCTGAAACCACTGAGCTAAATCCCCAGCCCCAAAGTAGTAGAATATCTTAGTAATTATATCTCAAGATACCAGAACCACTAACATAAGAAACATATTAATAAATTACACTACAAAAATTTTAAACTCATCAAATGGCTTTTTTTTTTTTTTTAGGTTTTTTGAGACAGGGTCTCACTTTGTGGTTCAGGCTGGCCCTGAGCTCAGCCTCCAACTCACATCACAGCAATCCTCCTGCTTCTGCCTCCCGAGTGCTGGGATTACAGGCATGAGCCACCACGCCCGGCACTGTGGTATGTGGTACTGGTTGCTGCTGGGGTGAGTCTCCACACCCAGTATAGTATGTGGTTACTGGGGATTGAACTGGGTCCTTGCGCTTGCAAGACAGGCGCCGGAACCACTGAGCTAACTCCCCAGCCCTCAAATGGCATTGTTAACAGTCAGGCTACAGAGTGAGAACATAATTTACTCTCAGAGTATGTAACTAAGGAACAGAGCCCAGAATATGTAAAGGACCTTTACATTAAAAATACAAAAAAACTTCCTTAACTTACAAATTATTTAAACAAAACCCTCACAAAAGAATATATAAGAATGTTTAATAAACATTTGCAGCTATAAAAATGACATCATTAGTCATGAGAAAAATGCAGATTTAACACCTTTGAGCCATTAGAATAGCTAAAAGTAAACACACTGAAAGCATCAAATATTAATGAGGATGCAGTAATTCTGAAAGTTTCATACAGTGCTGGTGAGAGAGTAAAACAGGAGAGACCTTTTTGGAAAACAGGATGTACTATTACAAACTTATATAGGTACTGCGTTACTCCCTAGTAACCTCACACCTATTTACTTACAAACCTGAAAGCATGTGAAATCCTGTATAGGAACACAAAACCTGGTAAAGAGTAAGGAAACAAATTTTATGTATATGGGGGGAGGTGGTAGGGTGGGTAGGGCTATGGGAAAAAATGAGAATTAAGTTGTGTCTTATACTGGTACAAATCCCCATTATGGAGTGCAATCATGATGTGTATATTTAATGTACCAATAAAGATTTTAAAAAAAAAAGAATGTTTACGATACCTTTGTGTATAGGAACTAAGCGTCCATCAACAAGAGAATGAAAATAAAAGGTACATTCACACAGTAGAATGCTATTCACATATGTTGTACTAATCATTTGTCAACAAAATGATACTCATGAATTACTTGCTAATTCTACTGTTAGATTTAAGAACAGATACAAGCAAGGCTGTGCAAAATGACAGAAGTTAGAACTTCATATATGGAAAGGCCTATCTGGAATGATGGAAATGTTCATTATCTTGATTAGTGTACAGGTTCCTTAGGAGTATATATTTAACAAAACTCATAGAACTCTATACATAATATCAGTTTATTTTAGTATGTATAAATTATACTCCACTTGCAGATATTAAAGACATAGTCTTGGGTATTTTCTACTGATCCCTTGAGAAATATTTATTAAACCTTGAGTTTTTAGTATTCATAACCATAAGAAGGTTCAAGGTGTTTCTCAAATTCAACATATCCCGAAATAAAGTTACAGTCACTCTCCATTTATTTGGCTGTGTGGATTCAACCCAAGTTTATTGAATTCATATTCTGTGAGAGATAATGTGATTTTCTATACCAAACCCAAAATATTTTTGTATTCTTAGACTGGCTTTTCTCTCATAGATTTCATCTAATTGGTGAAATTTCTTTTATTCTATATATGTTCTTTTTACTAGCCTTTCTTTTTTTCTATTACTGTTCATCTAATTCATTCTCTCAGCAATGGATTCCTTTTCCTTATCTTACTGTCAACATTAATGCCACATTCATCTTTGAAAACATATTCCTAGTTAAAATCTGTCCAATATAAAATTATTTCTAATAGCTCTGTGCCAGTCTACAAAATTTCAAATTTAATATTCTGAAATTCATAGTAGTTATATTCTCCAATTCTATAATAGCTCCTCTTTTTGTGTCCAAGTATCTACTCTCTTATAATTTTAACATTTATTTTTTTCCTTTTTAAAGATATGATTGTATTCAGTGAGAAGTTTCCCTGTTGTGAGAATTTCTCTGTTGCTTTTAAAGGTTATATGAAAATATTGCTACTGATGCTTAATCACTTACTTGTTTGCTTAACAGGTATGACTTGAGCCCCTATCATAAGCCAAGTACATAGTTAGAATCATAGATTTGTTTCTAAACCTAATGAAAATGTTCCCTACTTTAATAGTGCTTTCAGCCTGCCATATTAGAATTTTAAAAATATTTATAAGCCAGGTGTGGCAGCATACATTTGTAAACCCAGCATAGAAGTTTCTATATTTGAGCCCAACCTGAGGAACTTAATGGCTTAGCAAGACTCTATCTCAAAATGAAAAATTTTAAATAAAGGGGTCTGACATTGAAGTTCATTATGAAGACCCTGACTTCAATACCCAGTGCTGTCCCCCAAAGAGTATTTGTAATTCAGTGTGTTAAACACGTGTGTGTCATATGTCTTACAGTATCTGCAGAATAGTTTTGAGTCTTGTGATGGTTGACTTGGGCTGTCACCTGGAATGGATTAAGATTTAGCTGATAAAGCATTAATCATTTTCAATGTTTTAATAGGCACGGAGCTTATCCCTCTTTCTCTGTGGAGGGAGAACCCCTGGTGGTCTGACATTTAATTACCATAATTGAGCTCCCCTTTTAGGTCTATTTGGGTGTTTCTGGAAAAGTTGAGGGAGGGGATGATTCACAAGGATATTAACAAGGAATATACAACTTTGACTTCCTAGAGCACATTGCTTTTGGTTTCTAGGTGAACAGCAAAAAGAGAAGTCTTTCCCCAAAATACAGAACAATGCTTGTGTAAAGGGTTGAGAAAGGTCATGACTGTAGAAGGAACTGAAATTCCTGGTGGTCAAGAGTTCAGATATTTCGAAGTTCTGGTTTGTTTGTGATTCTGGGATAAATTGAAACTCAATAAAAGAAAGGAAGAGTATCCTATTTAAGACAAGTTCTTTGCCAATTTACAAGGATGGCCCTTCCTGCAGTTTCCAAGCTGAGACTTCATCAGAGCAATATTTTTTAAAAAATAATAATTGAGTTGATTGGTACATTTAAGGTGGAATTCATCATTGAGAATTTATACCTGTATATATCTTGATTCTTATATTTTCCCATTCCAATAGTCCCCCTTTCCTCTTACATACATAGCTTTGTTTTCTTTTTATCTTCTTACATTAAAACTCTCCTTTCCTTTCTTTCCCTGGCCCTGCCTCTCCTCCTTAGTTCCCCTTCTTCCTGTTATACCTTTTGGTCCTCAATTACAGTTCCCGTTTCTCATACTAGAGAAATGATTCAGTATTTACAAATGTGTCCTAATTCATTTCACTTATAAGTCTGGCCTCTGTGTTCATCAGAACAAACTCTTTACTGCCCACATTTTAACCAGTAGTGTGACCACAGCCACTTGGATAATCACTGAGAAGATGAAGCCTTTTCCTGTGGCTTTGCTCTCCTTCTGAGCCTTCACTGTAATTGTTCTGAATGCTCCATTCACAGATTTTCATAGTATTCAGAATTTTTCTAGCCTCTACCCACTACTCATTCAAAAGCTGCTTATTCATTTTCAGCTTTTATAATAATACCTCACTCTTCTGATAACAATTTCTGTCTTAGCCTAGTTGATGCTGCTGCAACAAAATACTATAAATTAGGTAATTTATAAGGAGAAAAATTTGTTTTCTCAACTTGCTGGAGGTTAAAAAGTCTAAGATTAAGGTGTTAGTCAGCTTGGCTTTGTGATGAGCGCAGCTTCCTGGATCTAAGCTCCTCCCTTCACAAGGGAGGGGTGTTGTATTCTCTCCTCTGGCAGCAGCAGAAGAGCCATCTCCAAAAAGTAGCCAGATACCTCTTTCATAAGGGCTCAGTGTCATTAACAAGGAAGAGCCCCACTGCCCTGTTGCCTTTCAGACACCTCTTACTACTGTCACACTGGTAAGGAACATACTGCAAACCATCGCACTGTCCCACAGCAGACAAGCCAGGCTGGGAAGTAGGAGGGTGTGGAGAGTGGAAACTACCTTGTTCTCTTTGCTCTTCTGTTTAGAACAAAGCAATGTGGCTCAGCCTTTGAAAAGAGTTATGTTCAGAGGAAATATATTTTAAACCTGTAAGTGATGAAATTGTGTACAAGTTTCTTTTAAAGAATTAAAGTCCAGAATATAGGAGGGATAGAAATATTCACTAATATGCTAAGACAACATTTCTAAATGAACCATACAAAATAAAATAGTCTTTGTTTTCATTGCTTCTGAAGAATAGCTGCAAACATTTTGTCACTCTGTGTAACAATACATCTTTCATTACATTGTCCTAAATAAAAGGGTATATGGTTTTTCTCCACAGTGACAGACGTTTTCTTGTACAATACCCAGTAAAGGTCACATTGGAGATTTGAGTCAGAAGCCCAGAGGTTTAAATGTGAAGCTAAGTTTTAAAATGATCAGCTTTCCAAGTTCCATTAAAAGCCATGTGTGATTGTGGACCACTGCAGGACAGAACAGGGACCAGTGGATCTTGTACCTTTCTTAATAGCAATACACATTTCTCCCTTGCGTTGTTCTCTGGCTCTGTTTTTATGGTCAATATCTACTTTGACACCAAGTCCTGGAAAATAATATGCAATTTCATGGACTTTTTTTTATTATAAAGTACTTAATTTTCCAGCTTTTCAGTTATCAGAATATTTCTGTTGTATAAAAGCATCATCATGTCTGTTTCCCTGAAATGCTACTTTCCTCACTGAACCTTTCTTGATTCCCCAGCAGAGAGAAATCCAGCTCCTTGTAGCCTGCAGAACACTTTTTTCCTCTCAGATGTCACTCATGCATCCAGGGAGAGCTTGTCTTATGCCTCACAGCACAACAAATACTTCATATAGGGTGTCTTAGGAAACATGAAAATGAGAAGCATGATGAGAGAGTTGGAGCGCAGTGGCCAAGGCCGTATAGCTGGGAAGTGAGAGGCAGGAATGCTCTTATCTTTAGTCTTATTAGCAACCCATTTTTTGTTTTGTACCAGAGATCCAGCTTGAAACCTTGTACTTGCAAGGCAGGCACTGGAACCACTGAGAGCACCATCTTCTTAGAGCTGACATCTTGGCTGTGTTTCTGTACCAGCAGTAAATTGCCTGGGAACAAAGACTATTTTGTTTATGTAAGTGATCCTGGAATTTTCTGATTATTGATTGACTCAAATATTCAATGAAAAGTGTCCAAATAAATATTTAAGTTAGCAGTGGGATTTTTTTTTTAATTGAAATCTTTATTGGTACATTGTGAAGCAGTGGGATTTTTTGTCACATGAAACTGCTGGTTTGGTTGCAGAACCTAAACCTTTGCGAGTAATATGAAGAGCAAAGAATGCTAGGTTATGACATTTTAGGAAGAATTTTTATTGGTTTTCATCCCTATTACTTGGGGTAGAGTCTGTCCAGGGCTTTCCCTTGCACTATTCATCAAACTCTTACTCCTTCCTTTATGCAAAGATGAATTAGCTCTATCACTGTTGTTTTTTCTTCTTTACTCATGTCACAATCCCAGGCTTCCAATTCCATGGAACTTGGAAAATACTATCAATCACTCCTTCCAGCTTTTTATTTATGACTTAAATCTCAGTTTATTTTAAAACTTCAATTTATTATAAAAATAAAGCAAAATTTGAAAATTTATGTTTGACCTTCCTGGCTCCATCATTTTCCAGCCTCTCAGAGGCACTTGTAGGTACAGTGCGGAAATGAGTTAAAAGTTCCGAGACTCCGATGCAATCTATGGCATTAAAAGCTGGCACTTTGAGGGCAGTTTTGCAGTCTTTAGTTGGTGAGTGTTGATCATGAAATACTGTATGGAAAGGGTGGGTACTAGGATGCCTGCTGGAGAGTAAGCTGTATGACTGACTGTGTTGACACTAGAACCATCAGAACCACATAGATTGTTGGCTTAAAAGTGAGAAGAGAAATCCAGAGTCCTGCCAGTCTGTGCTTAGTTGCCTTCCACCCTTCAGATAGATGAAGCTACATAAAGATGTTGTCATACTACTCAGAGATGTCCACAGAGGATGTGGATTCTGTTCGTAATTGCTTCAGAAAAACCAAATGTTCTTTTCCTGGCACAGTGAAAGTTCTGAGTCATGTGGAAAGGCCCAAAGAAGATGAGAACTTAGCATCGCTGCCGCTGATGTAGGCAAGCATACAAGCCAGCACTGTAACACCAGGAAGCCACTGGTTTCCAAGAGATTTGTTGTCCTTGTCCAAGGAAGAAAGTTAAAAGAGAAAATGTATTGCTTCAGGCTAGGTGTCCATGTTTCTGTGGGCCTAAGATAGTACTTAGTATAAAAGTAAATTAGAAAAGGTAATTCCATAATTAATTTAGTAATATTTAAATTGACAGTAAATTATGGTGTATTTGTCCTCTTATCAATCTTGCATATAAAGTATTTTTCTAAATCACATGGGACACACAACACAATGAGGGCCAGAGCCTAAGAATTTAGGGGACACAGAGGACACAAGTTCTAAGCCTGGGACAATAATCTGTTCCTCAGTTTTGTTTTGTTTTTTAATCTGTGCAGTGGAGCTAGGACTCTGGCCGCAGGGCTGTTGCTCTCATGGAAGAAGCCGGTGTGTGGACCCCTGTGCACAGCCTCTGGCTTCGGGCACTCAGGAGACAGTACTGCTGCTCTGTGCTCATAGGCTGTCCCAGGCGGGATCGAGGTGGACATGTGCTTAGTTGCTGAACAGTTTTGGCCTTTAGTCATTTCTAAATATACTGGTGAAAGATGAATTGCCCCCGTCCCTGCTCCCACCCCCGCAGTTAGGAACAGTAAGATTTGGGGTACATAATTCATAGACATTAAAAACATGCTGACAGTCCCAGGACTGGGGCCAGCAGGAATGGCACTTTGAACACGTTCTAATGCTGTGCTTTTCTTTGTTTCTAGAAGCATCTGGATGTCAGAGCCATTCTGTCTTCCACGGGACTTCTATTGTGAACATTTTTCACTTACAAAACTTTTATGAGTACCTTTCAATCAAGTTCCCAAAGAACACACTTTTCTTCTGATCTGCGGACTGTTTCAAGGTTTGTCTTATTTTTTTCAGTTTTTAGCCTGACGATATTATTAATTTTATGGAATATTTTAAAAGTGCGTGATAATAGTCATACTGCATGTTAATAAGAACTCCTCAATTAGAAAATGCAGAAGTTAAACTCCTTTGGTTTCACTGGGATATGGATATAAATGGAAAGAAATATGCCATGTTAGTTCTCGTTTTTCTGTGGACTGCTACAAGGATGTCAGAAATAAACTGCACTCCATCTCATTGGCTCAAAACACATTTTATTTCTAGGAACACAAAATAAATTATATCTTAAAACATTGAAAACCAAAACTGCATTTCTCAATATCAACTAGTTTTGTTATTATTATGACCATTTTCAAATTGTAAAATCCCACTGGATTTTAGTTCTACTAGGAGGCACTCATGCTTCAAAACAGGCAGAACAGGATTTATTTAGAGATGTGTGTGTGTGTGTGTGTGTGTGTGTGTGTGTGTGTGTGTGTGTTTCTGTCTGTCTTTTGACAGTTTGAAAACTAATGGTATTGTTGTCTGAAGGAAAAAAGCTTGATAGTAAAACAAGCCTTTCATTTGGAAGTACATGTTTGCTATCGAGATAGTACCAAGTAAAATACTTTTATTTTGAAGGCATTTTCTGACAGAGTCCCTACCAAAGGCTAAATTGAGTTCATGCATCTTTCACTGCCAGAACAAAAAACGGGGTAGAGCGTAAGGTCTGGTATTGAGTGGACGGAGACTAAATGAAAAACAAGAAAGAAGTAACCCAGTACTTTCTAGCATGGCATGTCTTTTTCCCAGAGGCATTTATTTCATTTGGTGAGACTTTTATTCTGTCCTAGGTGACAGATGTTTTCTTCCTTAATAGTCCTTTACTGTGTTTTACTTTTTCATTTCTACTGAGAAATCAAAGCAATTTTAGTGCAGTACTGGGCTAAATTCCAGTTTTCCCTCTACACCTTTTCTTATTGGGCCTCATGATTAGCTTCCATTGAAGAGTGAGACAGACAGTATTTCTTGAGGGATTGGGTAGATGGAAAGTTGTGCCCCTATTTTCTACCCTCCAGTATGCCAGTTTGGTTAGATGTGCAGTATATTAGATCCTAATACCTGTAACCATGGAAACAGAAGCATTGGAAAAGATTTGAGAAGTTACCTAAATGTTCTTCCTTTAAATACAAGTAAGATTCTACTTGAACTATCAGAAACCCGTAAGAGTCTATTTGTTGTTAATTATTCATATCCAGGGATCTAGAGTCTTTTTTTTTTCTTCTTCATTGTGGGAAAAAAAACCTTACAAAATATGAAATCTAAACTTTTTCAAAATTTTAAGCCCATAGCCAACTATATACACAATGTAGCATCAGAAATCCTTACTACTTTTTTATCTTGCTTAATTGAAACTATACTTGTCAAATAGCAAGTACCTATATTCCCTCTTTCCATCTCCAGGCAAGTATTAATCTAATTTTTTAATCTATAAGTTTGACAATTTTAGATATTTCATATGAGTGGAACTACACAATATTTGTCCTTCTGTGGTTAGTGTGTTTCACTAAGCAGAATGATCTTAATTCATTCCATGTTTTCACATATTCCAAGATTTTCTTCTTCTGAAAATCTGAAGAGTATTCTTTTCTAAGTTTATTTTACATTTTCTTGATTATCTGCTGATGGACATTTAGATTACAGATGTGGATCTTGACTACTGTTAACAGTTTTGTAGTGAACATGGTATATACTCTCTTCAAAATCATTGTCAATTTTTGGGTATATGCACAAAAGTAGGATTGCTGGACTTTCTGGTAATTGTAGTTTTCATTTTTAGAAGAATCTGCATATTGTTTCCTATAGTAGCTGCCCAATTCTGTATTCTCACCACTAGGGGTACAAAAGTTCCATTTCCTCCATATTCTAACCAATATAGTCTCTCTCTCTCTCTCTGTGTCTTTCCTATTGTCTTCTTTTATTTTAGAAAATATTTATGCTTTATATTTCTCATATAAAATTACCATTGTGATATTTTGATGTCAAGTATAAGGCCTCCAGTGTATTTCTTGTTTCTCAAGATGTTTTGTTTATATATGGTCCTTTGTAGTTCAATATTAATTTTAGTGTAATTTTTATTTCTGTTAAAAAAATACCATCTCCCCACAAATGGAAACCATTAGCTGAATGTGTATATTGAAAACTTGAAATGTAACTGTAATAGAAGAAACTATTCTTTTAATTTAGTTTTTATATTTTTTATTACTGTGTGTTTATAGTATGTAATATCTACATCATGCAGGCTATATACATGTTTTTAACACACCTTAATTCTTTTTATTCCCCTTCGCCTCTCTCTTCTCTGCTCCCATCTCTGGATCACCTTCCTATTTGCAAAAGATCTCTGTTTTTTAATTGTCTCTTAGTTTGTCTAAAAAATTGTTTGTCTAAAAACTCAATTACTTTGAGTTTCTCATACAAAATTGCATTGACTGTGTGATATCTTTGGTTAGTGTGGAGTTTTTTTTGCAGTCATAAGTCTTGTAATCTATAACCAGGAGATATCTTTCAATTCATTTGTGTCTTCTTGATTTTTTTCAGCACTGATTTGCAGTTTTCAGTGTATATGTATTTTTCTTTGTTAAGTTCATTTCTATTTTATCTTATTTTTATGGTATAGTAAATAAGATTGTTTTATTTCCTTTTGGAATAGTACATTTTTACTACACAGAGATACAAATATTTTTGGTTTTGATACTCTGTTCTGAAATTTTTCTGAATCTGTTAGTTCTAGCAGTTAATATAAGGAACCATTAGAATCCTCAGCATATGAGATGATACCGTTAACAAGCAGAGATAATCTTCTTGCCTTCTGATTTTGTTCATTGTTTTCTGGTGAGTGGTCTGACTAGGTCTAACAGTATTGCACTGACTAGAAAGGACAAGAGCAGCATCTTTGCCTTGTTTTTGATAATAAAGTGTTTTAGATTTTCACTACTGAGGATGTTATCTATAGCTGACATTTTGCATATAATTTTTGTTATGCTGTAGTAATGTCATTCTGTGCCTTACTTGATGACTTTTAAAATCATGAAATGTTGTTTTGTCAAGTATTTGTCAACATTTATTGAGAGGATCATCTGAGTTTTATTCTTTTTTCTTGTTAATATTGTATGTCTCATTGAATAGTTTCTGTGTATTGACTCATCTTTGATAAATCCCACTTGGTCATGGTATGTAATACTATTAGTGAGCAGTCAAATTTAGTCTGCTAGCATTGCTGAGTTGTTTTTTGTTTGTTTGTTTGTGTGTTTTTTAACTGTATTCGTGCTGGGTACTGACTTGTAGTTTTCTTGATTTCTTTCTATCTGGCATTGGCATCAGTATTGTGCCAACCTCATCTTGTAAGTTTGAAGTGTCCATCACTTTTAGTGTTTTTAAAAGCTTGAGAAGGATTGGAGTTAATTCTTTTTTAGATAGTTGGTAGAATTGCTAAGTGCAGTTATCTGATCTAAAATTCTTTATTGTTGATTATTAATTCAATCTTTTTACAAGTTAGAAGTCCAGTAAGCTTTTCTCTTTCTTCTAGATTTAGTCTTGTTAGGTTGTATATTCCCAGGACTTTTTCTGTTTTATCTGTTATCCAACTGTTGGTAACTAAATGTTGTGGTCTCTTGAAATAATTTATATTTCTATAATATCAGTAATATCCTCTCTTTCTGATTTTATTCATTTGACTCTTTCCTAAGAAAGTCTAGGTATTTCCTAATCTTATATCATTTTAATTTAGTTCTTTTTCCATAGACTGAGAATTTTTATCAGAATCCCTCTGCATCATCATAGACACAATTTTCAATTCATCCTTTTTCATTTCTGGAGAGATAAGCCCATTTTAAAAAAACTTTTGCTCTGAAATGTATAATTCAAAAGTTCATATCTCTTCTGACTTTTGAATTTCTTACATTTCACATAACTTTTAGAGGTTAGGTGGAGCAAAGGAATATCAAAAGTTATTTATTTGTTTTTATCAATTCATGCAGCATTGGTATTTTGAATAGGACAATACTTAGTGATATAAGATTGCATTGTGCATTTTATAATTTTTTAAAAAAATAACATAGTTCTCAAAAATGAAAGCCTCTCCAGCCCCTAGTCATTGTGATATCCAGATGCAAGTCTTCTTTCCCAAGTCCCTGCAGAGAATCTGCACCTGTGCACACTACAAACAGTTGAGAATACTAACAGTGGTAGAGTCTAGGCCAGATGGTTCTGGGTGCAGTTCTTTTTTTTTAATTTATCATACTTCTACAATGAGTTTTTGTCAGCTTTTTAAGTGGCTAGATATACACTGTTCTGCAGATGAGGATGCTCTTTAGGAAAACCAGAAGTTCCGGTTTGGTATTTAAAAGAAATTATTTATGTTTGATACAGTAGTATGGATAGAAGTTGATGTCACAGAGTGGCAGATCAACCAGGAATGGCATCAATGCCTATAATTCCAGCACTCAGGAAGCAGAGGCAGGAGGATTGCTGTGAGTTCTGGCTACACAGTGAGTTCAAGGCCAGCCTGGACTACAAAATGAGACCCTGTTTCAAAAAAAAACATAGTGGCACATCAATTACTAAGAGCAGAAGTGGTAGAACATGTAAAATCTTAGGGAAGATAGAAGGAAAGGTAAGAGAGAAATAGTTATGCTTTTTCACTTGCTTTCTACCAGGTACCCTAATTTCAACTATTGCAGGGCACTGGCTTCCTCAGAAATTCCAAACTCAACTTTTGGAGAGTTGCAGGAACATGAAATGCCAGCTGAACTTCTCTCTGTCTTCAGTGCCAACACCCTTTGCCTCACTCACCTGCTGTCCTCCATGCATGTTTCTGTCTTCTTCACTTTCCTGTTCCTGGACTCTCTTTCATTATTTATGTTTGCAGAGTGTACTGGGCAGGTTTCTGATTGTTGGGGAAGAAATATGTACTTGATACACAACAACTTAAAGGAGGAAGGGTTAATTTGGTTTCAGAGGATTTAGTTCATGATCAGCTGGCTCCAAGGCAGAGACTTGGGGGAGGGAAGTTGTATACCTCAGTGTAGCCAGAAGCAAAATCATCCTGGAGGAGTGCGAGCTAGAGACAGTCTTCCAAGTTGTGTCCTGAGTGAACCCCCTCCAATAGAGCTCCTCCTCCCATAGCACATTTGGCTAAGAACCTCCGTGGGTCAATCTACACTAATGAGTACAGTTCCCCCATGATGCAATAGTCTCTTCAGGAGTCTCATAATCTAGTGAAACTGATGATTACACTTAGCCATCACATAGAGTAAGAGAAAGTGACTGGACACCTCCTTATCCTGATTTCTTCCAGGGGCTCAAATATGGATGGGTATGCTAGAGAAACAGTGGACCTTTAAGAATTTTTTCCCAAAGGCTTTATTAAGGATCAGCTTTCTCCTATGAAGTGCCTGTGCCAATACACCTGTGACTTTTGGCCATATTCAAGTAAAAGCCCATCTAAAGAAAAAAAAGTTCATTTAGTTTTCTTTCAGTTTACTGTAAGAAATCATTTTTGTACCTCGTATGTGTGTTACCTAACAAGTGAATGAGCAGAATTGATGATGTGAAGTGTAGTTAGGGTTGAGGCATCTTACTTTTTATAGTGGGATTGTACTGAGGATATGCCTTAGCTTCCCGGAATAGACACGGTGAGTGCAAAGGGGACAATGGATCTGAACTACAG